>OMLM01010390.1:6464-17689 GCA_900302695.1 Helostoma temminkii | reverse complement strand
CAAAATGTATTTATTTATATGTTATATCATATATGATATGATATAATATTTATATCATTATTATTTTTATTATTTCATCATTAATATTTTATGAAAACTGTAAATAAATGCCTTAATTAAACAACAGCACAGAGTCTGATAGTTAGATAGCAGTTAGGATAAACAGTTCAGGGTGAAGAATAAAGAAAAGTACTGGAAGAAGTACAACCCCAATTTCAAAACAATAAGGACACTGTTTAAAATCTACATAAAAGGGATTGATTGTCAAACAATGATTTACATTTTATTGATGGTAGAACATAGAAAATATATTAAATATTTAAACTGAGAAAATGTACCATTCCAGGTGCTGGAGTTTTGGGGGAGGAATGTCCCATTCCTGCACGGCAAAATATAACTTGTTTCAACTAAAAAAATACATGTCGAAGGGCTGTCTTAATTTTTTATGTCAAGTCAACAAATACAATTTGTACTTCTAACACAACTAAAGGACACTGAATTTTCCTCTCCAGCTGCCCCAACACCGTCACCAGTTTGATCAGTTAACACTTGATAACTGTGTGATTTCTCAGAGCTCCACTGCCAGAAACCTCCCTGGTGACATCAGAGAGTCTCCCTCAGCAGAGGTCTTCAAATCTAAACTCACAACACATCTATGTGACCTAACTTTTAATTAGCAGGATTCCACCTGTTATAAACCCCCGGTGGTGGGTTGAGTTACAGTCTCAATCAATTAACATACCCAGTATCTACAGTGTAGCTCATGTAGTCCTGCCAACGAGCTTATGTTATTCACTCTGAATGGTTTTCTGTTCCATTCCCCTAACACAGACAGGCTGTGTGTCTCTTCCTTTCTCTCTCTGTCTCATTCTCTGTCTCTCTCTCATTCTATCTTTCCTCCAGGTCCTCAACATGGGTGAAGGTTAATGACCCAGGTCCTAGCTGGTCGCATTAAGAAGCTGTTGGACTATCAAGATTATGTTTCTGTTCATCACTGTTATTGTTCTGCTTTTCTTTTCTCTTGTCTTCTCTTCTTTTGTCTCTCTGAGCCTGGTTCTGCTTTTCCTCTCGGCTGTTGCCCAGTGCTTGTTCATGGGGGACTAGTTGGGTTTCTCTCTAAATAACTTTGCAATGATCTGACCTTAATATGTTAGGTGCCTTGAGATGTTGTGATTTGTTGTTTTACAAATAAAACTGAATTGAAATTGAATAAGAAACTGCATTGTAGTTCTGCAGCTAACAGGACTGACTGGCTTCTTAAAGCCAAAATAGACCAATAACATTACGCTGTCTCCCAGCAGATTTAAATAACAAGTGTACAGTGGTAGGGACTGAATTCAACACCAACCTTCATCAAGGTTCAATAAACGACCACAACCTAATGTTTGGATGTATAACACAGCATCTTGTTGTTTTTTTTTTGAACTACTATAAAGAACTTTTTTCGGAGTGTTAACTCAAACAATACTTGATGAGTTGAGTGAACTTGAAGAGAATTTATTTTACTCATAATTCTAAGTTAAACGACTTCAAGTTGGGACAACTAATGTTTCTAGGTTCTGACAATAATAACTAGAAAATGTAAGTTTAAATAGCTTGAAAATGTCAAACTTAGATATTTATGTTAATTAAAAAATATTAGCTGATTCTACAAAATTCCTGAGTGAGAATTTACAGTGTGCCTGATATAGGATTATTGGGTCTTTGTCATAATTTGTGCTTGCACCAAATATTTTCAGTTTCTGAAGGGTCTGGACTGGAGGCAGGCAGTCTTGTTTGCAGATGTGTCTATTCCATAGAAATAAACCCCCATACCATCAGCACTGATAACAAGCTGGAAGGATCCTCGTCTTTACTCTGGAGGTTTCCAAAATTCTGATTCATCTGACCATAGAACATTTTTCCACTTCAGCAAAGGCATCTGTTGGCTTTGCTGTTGTGCTTAGTTGTGCTTCGTACGAAGATGGTACCTTAAACTTGCGTGCTTTGGTAGAAGGACGGTTCATCACTGTAATATGTGCACACAATTTTTTATTAAAGCTTCCATCTGGAAGGTTTTTTTTTTAAAACGTTAATTTCCTAGATTACTCAAATGCTTTAACACATTAACATTGACAGGTCTAGTAAAAATATTGTGGCTTAGGTTAGACTAAGGGCTTTCTTGACATTTACCATCATGGTTACAAAAAGAAATATATGGTTAATGTTGAAGAACAGTCATGGTGAAAACACATTTCACATTGGACTCATATGTCAGTCTTATTTGGAAAGGCCTGGCTTTTGTGACACATCCATCCACCCTTTCATACAACCAAGACCAATTCCCTCTTTAACTACATCTCCAACTTTCTCCTTTGCTCATGTCACAATTATTGCGGTCACTGGAGCTGTCTAACTACAGGAAGACATTGTCTTTTCTTCTTTTTCTTCAAAACTCTTCTAGTCATTCTTTTTGTGTACGCTGTCTCAGCCATGGCAACTGCTGAAGGCTCGATGAGAGGGAAGCAGTAGACCTGAAAATATACACAGACAGACAGGAGCTCCCACTCCTGATGATCACCACCTCTGATTGGTTAGAACAGACATGCTTGTCTAGTTGTGAAAATATAGAGATATTTAACCTGAAATTAAGCAACAGTGTGAATATCAATACAAATGCAAAAACAGCAGTGATGTGAAACACACAACTTGTCCCCCAATCAGTAATAATGCATTCTGTTTGTAAAATATGGGAATGCATAGAATAATTTATGAGTTAAAAAAATGAAATTGAAACTGTGGATGCTGATTTGCAAGGAAAATATTCTAAATGAAATAAATCAAGAGAATTACTGAACACACACTGAACACTTACTATGCTACTCTGTGCTGTGAATTCTGGCATTACATATATATATATTTACACATAAACACATTTACATTGCAACATTCACACATGCAAACACAATGATCCATGGGCACACACAGGGAAATGTGCACATTAAAAAAACATAAAACCCACATCTCTAGCAACTGAACTGAATTCAGACCTGAAACATCCACCTACAGCCCGGTTGTTTACCAAGACTCCATGACTGCAGTTCAAAGCACGCCTCATACTTCTCTCTGCAGAGCATCACTCTCTGACCCAAAGCCTACACAGGAGCTGTGATCTAAAATAAAACAAACACTTCTCTGTAGAGTGAAGCCTGCTCAATATCCATGAGAGTGAGCAAAGAAGGGAAACCTCCCAAGAAAAAGTGCTTTTCTTCTTTCTCTTATTTCTGTTCGGATGTGGGGTTGTGTGTATTGAAGGAAGATCCATAGCTAATATGTGCATACTAATGGAAGTGGCATTGAAATTAGCAAAAGAGATCATTTCCTACATTAGCTTCTCTCCATAGGCTCCCTGTAAAAATAGAATAGAATAAATTGCACTATATTGAATGAATGAATCTAAGCATTGATGTATTTCTGAAGATGTACAGCATGTTTCAATGCAATGCGTGATATGTATTATATATTTAAGGTGGTATGTGCTTTTATTGTTTATGTCTTCGTAGATATATGCACGTGCTTCTGAGTTAGTCAGCTGTCAGGTTTGTGCCATTATTATTAGGTGGTTGTGGAAATACTTCTAAAAACATTCATTAGCTCCAAACTTCAAGCAAGAAAGCCAGACTGAGAACTGAGTGTGTAGGTGTGCAGAGCTACAAAGAGCATAAAAAATGCCACAGACTGAAGTTAGAAAGATAACTTTTCTTTTAGTTTTCAATCAACTAAAGCCCTTCACAAAAATGCAGTAAAGCCATAGTGTGGCAAGTTTTTGGTTGAAACTGTGAAGCATAAATCTGCCTGTTGCACTAAATTGGATCCATTTTCTTGGCTAATTAAGGGCTGACTGAGCTTCGGTTTCAAGCTGCTCTGCTCTTTACTTTTTAGCAGTGAAATTCAGTAATGAGTCAGAAAACACCAACAACAATTTTCAAAGAATTCTGGTTGTGTCTAAAAACTTTTTAACACCTTCTCAGCAACTTACAGACTAAACAAAGTTACAAGCAACAACAGAAAAACAAAAAAAAATCTCATTAGGTAGTAGTTTTGTAGTTGTCAGCAGGTAATATAGATTATTATATATATTATAAGTCTGACCTGCTTTAGACTATTTTGTTATTAAATATTGAGTACATTTTAAACATGTGAATCTGGTCTGTTTGTACAGATTCCGGGATTTGTGGCCTCTACATTCACCACAACCAATAGGAATGCAACCTACTAAATAATAAATAGTCTCTACTATTATTCTATTTTCTGCAGCTGCTTAATGGCAGTGGCTGGAGACATGACAGAATAACAGTAACAGGTGTAGTGGAGTGAGGACATATGGAGCAAACCCAAATCCCACACTGTAGGAAATACGAGTTCCAATATTTATAGGTACTTTTAAATTAAAGTGTGTAATAAGCAGACTTTGCAACAGTGTCCAGGGTATCAACATGGAGAGTGTGCAGGTCATCAGATACCTCACTGGCATAAACTGGCCATAAGAGGAGATAGAAGCAGTGAGACTACTCTAAGTGAAAACAAGCAGTCCGAGAACTTGAGTGTCAGAGCCAATATCCAGGATGAAACAACAAAGATCCATGTGTACATCAGGAATATGGCCCTCAGGAATACATCAGGCAGCAGAAACCTGAGGAAGAAGAGGAAGAAGAGCAGGAACCATCACTGAAGGATAAACCCCTCTCCACCACAGCCAGATAGAAGAAGTGGCTCATACCTTTTAATCTTACCAGTGGATGGACAAAGCTGGACTGAAATGCAGCACAGGAACCGGCTCAGGTCAAAATGGGATCCAACTCCAAAGGTGGTGGAGAATGAACGAGCTAAGGTCCTGTGGGTCTTCCAGATACAGACTGACAAATAAATAACCCACAGAACAGTAGTTGTGGACAAACAGAGGAAGAAGGTTGTAGTGATAGATGTAGTCTCGAAGAATGGACACGTCAGGGGGAAGGAATGTGAAAAGCTGCAGGTATATCAAGGACTGAGAGAGAAGCTAGGACAACTAGGCAGTGGTGTGTCGTCAAGGCCAGCCAAGCCTTCTCTGCTGGACTAAACACTATCAGAAGCACTGAGCTACATTTACAACCTAAACTCTAATATTTGTTCCATGAAGTTGTATTAATTTATTCTCAACAGTCTGTTCTCCTCATTTCGTAGCGTTTCTCTTGGCTGCACTGCTTCCAGTACGTGTATGTGGATGTTAGACTATAGCCTCTATGTGTTGCCATGTCGATCTAATCTGCCCAGGGCCTTCAGAATCAGTAGTGTTGGCCGATGTCATTTAAACTACATTAGCAATGGGACAGTTTCTTTAACCAATCAGATTCTTGTCTCAGCCTGGGAAAGGGTTTGTTCTCCACTTCCAGACCAGAGCCTACGAGCAGTACCACTGGTTACAGCCTCTAAGGAGTGTTACAAATTATACTGCTGGTAATGCCTGGTATTAAATAGCATCTCTGGTGAATATGATGTATTTTATTTATTTTTTATGCTTTTGTCATGTTATTGGATAAATATTGATTCTGAACTGCTCCAGATGATGGCATGGTGGCACAGCTGTGGTTGTAGTGTAGAGGTTTGGAGTTGTCTCTACTGGGTTTCTTTCTTTGGTAAAAATGGTATTCACACTCAGTACTGGAAATGCCTCTCTCTCTCTGTTATATTGCTTTTTTGTATAGCATTGATGGTTTCTATTATTGTGATGTGATAGTGGAGGTATTAAGAGGTGGATTTAGTTGGGTAAGTCTCCACTGAAGGGCCAGGTACCAAATGCACAGCCCACCACTGCAATGAGGATACTGCACAAGACCCTCAAGATTTCAAGGCTCTGGTAGAGAGTACAGATGTTCATCATCCTCAGAGGATGAATGAGATCATCTGTGTTGTAATGATGATCACTGATAAATGCAAATTTACAATATAATATTGTTGGTACCCTTCTGTTAAAAGGAACCAAAACTCAATAGTCACTGAAATAACATGAAACTAACATACGTAATAATAAATATAAAAAAGTTTATATAATTTATTTCAGTGACTGTTGTGAGTTCTTACTTTAACAGAAGGGCACCAACAACTTTGTCCATGATATTTGTTATCTACTGTAGCATCTGTGTATAAATTTTACTTTGATAAATTCCTCACACTCTTATTACGCCAGTGGCCTCGTAGAACGCCTTTTGTTTTTGTTCCTTTTTGCTATAATAGTGTAATGAGAAATAGACTGCAGGCAGTGTGAGGGAGATGACAGGGCCTGTCTCGCTTTTCATTAAACCTCACACAGATCTGTCTTCACCCACAGATAAAAGAGCAGAAGAGGGAGACAGGAGGATAATTGGGACAGCAGTTTATGCAAATATTTAGCCATTTAGAGCTTTAGGGATGTCTGTATGTGTGTGTGCATGGGGAAGTAGTGCGTGGTTGTATTTCGTCTATGCGCGTAAGGGTATGTAGATTTGTAGGAGTGTGTGTCTTTAACAGAGTTTTAACGTACCTGGAAGTGTGTGTTTGTGTTTTGTGTGTGTGTTTCTTCTCCCGGTTGATGTCACTCAGGAGCTGAGCGATGGAGCATCTCCGGTTTCCTGGGCTCACAAAGAAAATAACGGCCGCTCTGTTGCAGCGCTCTATTCTTCCAGCAGCCTGTGGAGACCTGGTAGGTCTATGGGGGATCCCTTTGCTCTGCTCATTATCAGTCTCTCTTTTTCTCTAAAACTATTTTCATTTATGGTCTCATTTTTCTTCTCCTCTTGTTCCTCTTTCACCACTATTTCGTTGCTTCCAATCTCTTTGCAGGTCTCTGGTCTCCACTGGTTCAATTTCATTTCTTTTGCTAAGAGAGCTTCAAACCGATTAAAAAAAACACAAAAGAAAATCCTCCAAGGGACACCACCACGGAAGATCAAAGAGTAAACATGTCACTTTTTTCTCACATCATGTCTCTATCGTAATCCTAAGGATTTTCTGGCACCTCTGACTTTTGACAAAGCATAGGTAAATTATTTATCTCATCTCATTGTTTGAGGGTTTTTTTAAAGTTACAGTTTATGTTATATTTTAAAACTGAGCTGACTGGTTGTGAGAAGGATTGAATCCTTTATCGATGAGGCAGCATGCTTTTCTGAAGCCTTGTTTTAATAATGCACAATTGCAATTCATCCATCCATTCATTCTGGGATCTCTAATCCCTGAACTCATCAAAAACATTTTTCTAATTGTACAAATTTCCACTGAAAGCACACAGGTTAATTGCAATTTTGACTTTATTTTTGTGTCCCCAAGCATCTGAAGGTTGACCTGAGTTGGGTCTGTTGGGCAAAGACACCCAAAATTAACGTGTTACAAACATTTCATGGTAAAGAACAGAAAACTTAAAGTCGAGGTGACATTTAGTCACTTTCAACTAAAGTGACTGTTGAACTCTCTGCAGAAGGACAGAGAGCTGGCAGTGGGAGAGGGTAGAGACAGCGGTGGTCTTAACTGTCCTTCATGACACCTGAGAGAGGGAGGCACAGATTTAAAAAAAAAACAAATGGTCACAAGATCGTACAGGAGTGGCATTCACACTAAAGAAGCACTCTGTGCTACTTCTACCCCACCCTACACCCCCAGCCTCGTCTGCACAGACGAACACAAACCCTTGTCAACCTGAAAGACGGGATGCAGAATTGGATTACCAGTTCTGAATGGGGTCGGCTCCTGTCTGCTGGGTTCTCTCTCTCTCTCTCTCTCTCTCTCTCGCTCACACATACACACACACACACACACACACACACACACACACGGAGAAATCTGCAGTTGTCGCTAATAAAATACAGTTTTGGATAAACTCGCGTTCAGTCTATAGGCGTTTTGCACCTGACGCGCATGAAAAACAAAGGCTGGATGTTCATTTACCTCCTCTAGACTAGTCATGGTTCTACGGTTCTATCATGTCGGAAACCTTAGCACAAACCCTGACCCTTCCTTGGTGAAATGTTATTAACTTTTCACATCAGGACCAGTAAGCACATGACCCAACAGCTCTTCAGACACGACACTGATGCGCGTTCTGGTGGCATCAGCTTCACCAAGGAGCAAAGTTGCTCACTAGTGCACCCACGGTGCGCAGCGCACCCTGCAGGTTTTAAAATGAAACTCCAGATAATTAATAGATGATGAATTTTAAACAGATGATAAATATTGGAAACAGCTCTATAAGAAACAGGTGCACCTTCGTGTAGATAAGGCTTTGCACTAGCATTGTCTACTTAAACTGACTAAATGTAGCATAATTCTTCTTTAAATACCACAGACTCCCACACAGCTGTCAGAAACACATCTATGACTGTGTATTATGCTAAAAATATTATGTCAGATGTTACATCTGACCCTGCAGGTGCAATCATTTGTACTTTAGTACTTTAAATCTTTCCTATGTGCCGTTAATACACGAGTAAAAGCTTAGATCTTTCCTGCAGGAGTGCCAGTGATTACTACACCTGTGTGAACATTAACTACTGACATTAACAGGAAAAAAACCATGTTGCTCTCTTGAGACAACAGACAGATTTAGTGACCAGTCCAGTGACCTACAGAAAATGATCTACTGTCCTAACTTGTGGTTACTGAAATTAACAAAGCCATATAGGCATGGTTAACAAGGGGCTATTTTATTCACAGTGGTATGGTGTTCCAGCCCCTGTCACATCGAGATACAAGTTATAATTCAGGAAATACTTTAAGGAATATTTGAAGAATAACAACAAGAATAGATGTTATCTATACAAAGAATCTTGCTAAGGAAAAAGTATCTTGTTATCACGAGAAAACCTGTTGGATTGTTTATTTTAAAATGAAAACAGCATTCAAATTAATAGTGGTCTTTTACATCTGACAGCACTGAATAACTTCAACAGAACTTGGGACACAATAGAGAAGACTCTGACTCCTCTGATGCTCAATACTGACTCGTGTGTAAAATGTTCGCATTCACCGGCAGATGGCAGTGAAACATCAGACCGGAAAAAACTGCAACGATAGTCTCGCGTTATTTGCAGCGTTACGTCATTCCATGATGGCTGAAGATCCTGGCGGAACCTTTTTCAATTCCTCTACCACTTTTCTTTCTTTCTCTCTACCTCAGCTTGCCATAGAGACATGGCAGGGCTAACAGCTCCGTTAAGCGTCCATAAATCACTGGTGTCGACATGCCCAAGAAAGGGAACCGAAAACGGCTGAAGTTTAGGGCGGGGGACGTGTGTTCGGAATCAGGTAGGTTACGTTTACGCTAGGGAAGATTAGCTAACGTTAGCACACTTTATAGTCAGCATTTTACAACTTCGAGTGTCAATTACTTCCATCATTTGTCACGCTGCTAAATTGCATCGAAAGCAAGAACTTTCTGTGATGTGGTGTTGTGGTTTTCTGATATCAGGGAAAATTAATTGCTACCGCTAAAAACGAGACATATAGATTGTGTAACATTATGCTAACTTAGATTGGTAGGTAACCTACTGTAGCGTTGAGCCAGGCCAAACAGGTTTAGTTTACGTTTTAAAGATCTGTCGTTCATAAATATCATCAATAGAACATATGTTTTTTTTTCTTAGTCACTGTTGCTGATTATGCCGATGCCGACCCAGCCGTCGTGAAGTCGGGAAGGGTGAAAAAGGCTGTTGCAAATGCAGTTGAAAAAGAAGGTATAACTCTGTTTACGTTTAGTCTGACTTTTCTGTATATCACAGATATCAGCGAAGCCTGGATTTCTCTGCTAGATATAATCCTAAAGCGTAAACTATCATTGTGTTTTGTCCAGTAAAATTACTCTGCGGCCTGGAAGCATCTCAGGGTGCTGTAGAAGAAGTCCTCTCGTCTGCAGTGAGTGTCAAAACAGACACCGTGGACAGCAGTGATGACCTAGATCCCGAGGAAGATGAAAGTGAAACTAAAGTGGCCCGTAAGAAGAAAAACAAGAGAAGAAAGGGTATAACTTGTCATTTATTCTTTGGTATATTCATGCATGAGTTAGTTGAATATAGATGAATGAAAGTTTTCTGTTTATTTGCTGTTTGTTTGTGTGTGTGTGTGTGTGTGTGCTGTCTTTACAGAAAATAGTGAGAGTAGCAATGGGGAGGAGTATCCAGTGGACATTTGGCTACTGCTCTCCTCTTATATTCGACCTGAGGATGTCTGCAGATTTGCCCTAATCTGTAGAAATGCCTGGACAGTCACTTGCACTGCAGCTTTTTGGACAAGGCTCTATAGAAGGTGAGGTAACTTTTTTGATTAAATGCAATGTATTTGGGGTGAAAATCTGAAAATTTAAAAGGGGTGGTCACTCCTTAGGACCCATCTTTAAAACTGTAAGTTGATTTTATGGGATTGAGTTAAGTCAGTTAAGTGCAGAGGTAGTGAAAGTGCTATTGCCAAGATCACTACTACTGGAACTAAAACCTGGCTTGCAATGCTGCGTTAGGTTTCACATTTTTTATTTTTAAACATTGCAAAGAGAATTGAGCTTTTCTTCAAAGGAAAATAATGGCCAGTTCACATCGTTTACCTTTCGACTTTCTTTCACAGACACTACAAGATTGATGTTGATCTGCCGTTTCGTCTGCAGCCTGACTCTGTTGACAAGATGCACTGTCTACGGGCTCGTGTGATTCGCTCCCTTTTCCATGTGTATGAGCCATTCAGCTTGCGTGTCTCAAAAATTCCTGCCATACCAGAATCCACACCTACAACTTTGCAAAACTCGAAGGTGAATGGACAGATGTGTTGCTATAGTAGGGACATTACACTGTTATTTTTGTGCCATTCTACGCCCTGTCCTCTGATTATACATTACATACTTTGACACATCAGTGTGTTGATTGTTTTGGTTTTTTTTCAAGTGAATGTCCTCTTGAGTGCAGATGAATGTTAATCAAGCAGTTGTATAAGAAGGTTTAATATATCAGCATGAATAGACTTAATGAAACAAGGTTGCTCTAAAATAGCTAGACAAAGTTGAACTTGTTTCATGATTAAAATGTTTGATGTAATGTTTGTTTGCTCTCAAAACTCATCCATCTACCCATGGCAAATTGGTATTAAACAGAAGCACATTTTCTTATTTCTGATATTACTGCTGTTCTCCTCCTCCTGAATTCAGGATTTTTTTATAGTACACAAAGATAACCTGAGTAAATACAAAAGTTTTT
>OMLM01010389.1:0-14855 GCA_900302695.1 Helostoma temminkii | reverse complement strand
GGTTACAAATGCCTGTTCCACAGTCATCATAGACTAAGGCTGTTTTCAGTGACTTTGTGCAGTATAAGTGTGTGTGTGTGTGTGTGTGTACCTGTATTGTTATTGTGCCTCGTCTTTTTAGAGTTTTTCACCTTCCTCTTTGCTTCCTGCTCTTTCTCATCATCGCTATAATCTAATGCCTGAGGACAGAGAAACAGATGATATTTGAAATGATCGCTGAGTCACCACTGACCTGCAACTCATCAACATTATTCATAAGAGCAAAACTGATGTCATCTCTGGCCTTTATTATAAATATAAACAAGGAAGTAGTTTTTGAAAACTACCCCAGTTGCTCTCTTAAGAGAAAAGTCAGAGATATCTAAACTCAAGCTCGAAAATTGTCCCAAAAGTAGTTTGTCCTCAAAACATTCCTCAACTTCTAACTAAGCTATGTGGTCGCACATACATCTAACCCATGTTATCATTATTCCGTTGTTAAGCACATTTACTCATAAAGATGACACTTCATTTGATAGTGGCTGTATTCATTAACTGATCATGGCGTATTAAATGTGACTCATCCTTCCCAGTTTAATCAAGTGAACTGATGCAACTTAATGTTTATTGAGACTTCATAATAGAAAATACAGCATCTTTTCTGAACGTGGTTTAAACTCCAGTTTATGAAATTAGACCAGTACAAATCTGATTTTTTAAATAAATCCATCAATTTGTTCAGAACTAGATGGTTTATCTGAAGACAGATCAGTAATTATATATTACAGCTGCTGCAGGCTGCATTGCAAAACACAGAACAAAACAATCAGCATAACTCCATTAACTTTAATCCAAACAGGCTGCATGTGTGAATGAAATATGGAATCAAACTGACTCAAGCTGAAAAACCAACAAGACAACACTGCAGCAGAGCATGGAACAAAAATGGTAATGTTTCTCCCTGTGCTCACCTCTTCTGGAGGTTCTTGGTCGTTCTTCCAGGACGCATCAGATCCCTTTAAACTGAAAGAAAGGCGTTTTTACTACAACATACAACATGTCAGAAACACATTTCTACCAGATGAGAGAAACAAACACTACTGCCAGAGAAGGGATTTTTTCTGAATAGCAATAAAAGTAGAAAAAAACATTTTCAGTTTCACTGATCAACTACTGCATTTTGTAAAGGTAAGAACATTAAGGATCTGATTCTGCAACACACTGAAAAAGGTAACAGGTGAGGGGATCAACTGGATATAAAGAACACACATCCACCAAAGGCTCAGTCTTTGAGGCAGAGATGGGTCATGGCTCAACACTTAGTGCTGAACTTTGTAAGAGAACTGTCAGTTATTTCAGAAAAATATCCAGCTTTCATCATGTGCAGTCATAATATTGTAAAAAGATCTCAGCAAAAACTCAGTGTGTAAAGGCCTGAGATTTTCCACTGTGTTAGCTGTTATTAAACCTCAGGCAGCTCAGCACAAGAAAGCGTCACTCTACCATGATGAATACATCCAGGTTAGGTTCAGGAATACAAAGGAAAACTGTTGCCTCCTAACACAGTCCACTGCTGCATCAAAAAATGCAGTGTGAAATTCTACAGTGTTCTGAACAGAACACGAGCTGTCAGACTGGCCTGAAAAACAATGGAAATGTGTTCTGTGGTCAGATGAGTCCATGTTTCAGGTTGTTTAGAATAAAAACAGACGTCAGTTTCTCTGTTCCACACATTAAAAAGACAATCAGACAGTTTTTAGTGAAAACAAAAAAAAAATCCAGTATTTATAGTGATGTGGGATCGCATTAGTGACGACAGCACGAGTGACTTGCACATGCTTGAAGGTACCGACACCTTTGCCTGGGAAGCCACATTTAAGCAGGACGGTGTCAGGCCTCATTTAGCAGTGTTACTTCATAGACACACACTGTCTCAATTCAGGGGCTTTATCGTTTAAAAGGTGCATTACAGACCAACTTTGTCGCAGTGTCAGCAGAAACGCAGCAGAAAAGTGTGGATATTTTTGACTGTATAGACTATGTCTTCCAAAGAATGTGGGCGCTACACTGAGACACAGAGTGTATGTTCTTGTCTGGCAAGCCTGTAGTCAAAATGTCTCTCCTTTTGAAACTGAAGGGTACATCACGAAGCAGAGACTTAAACATCAACAACGACTGTTGAGCTGCTGAAGTATTGTATCTAGCGACAATGGACAAACCACAAAAATACCACTTGTAAAAGTGAAACGAGTTGTTTGGTGAACTGTCAGAAAAATAAAGGTTCAAGTGAATAACTAAACACATTTCAGAAAAAGACCCAGCTTGTCTGGAGATGGTAATTAGACTAATTGTTATATAGGTTTTTAGTAACATCTCTCTGCTATATAAACATTTATACTATATATATGGTGTGTGGGTGTGTGTGTGTGTGTGTGTGTGTACACTTACAGTTTAAGCTGCTGTGTAAGGATGTATCCTGTGTACTCTTTGATGGCTGGTGCATAATAAACAGTCAGACCCTCTGTCAGCCCCTTGCTGCTTATGTGGTTCACAGAGTTAAAACGTAAAACATACAGTGGACTGGAAACTGGACCGAACACTTCAAACACCTGATACACACAAATAGAACTGAATTATTACCACGGTGAAAACAGCACATTGTTGCTCATCAATCTACAGTCAATCCACAGTCAAATACATGTTTCAGATCCTTAACCCAGTACTGTGCACAAGACTCTTTGGCAGTGATTGGTCAGGTTTTTAAAAACCTTCCACACCTGAATATGAGCAGTTTGTTCCATTCTGTCATCCTCAGGTCTGTCCACAGATGTTCTATGGCATTTATGGTTAATATAACTATACTGTCTATAAAGGGTTGTTCCCTTTTAAATTTAAACACTGGTACATCACAAAGTGCATAAACAAACAATGAAAGAGCTATAACTGAACAGAATTTTAGTAGCAATTCCTTTTTGTGCTTTTGAAATAGAAACTTAACACTGCATTCATATCATTTTGGTCTACAAAATAGTTTACACTATAAGCAATATTTCTCTTTTGAAATAAAAGCAATATTTTACCATCAGAAAATGACATACATGTACAACTGTGTGATATGAGTTTGTCTGTGGACTGATCTAATGCTATAGACAGTATAGTTAAATTCATTAGACAACTGTTATTTTGCTTCTGGGCTTTCTGTTTTTCTGTCTCTTTTTTTTACACTCTTAAAGTCACTTAAATGACATAAATGCAGCACTGTTTATTTTCACTGCTGGCAGAAATGTCAGGGCACCACATCTAGACAGATAGTCTAGTGAAGAAATGGAGTATATTGCAAGATTCTGCTGGTCCACCTACCTTGCCCACAGCCAGCCTATCAGATGTAAAGATGATGCTCTCATCAGTAAGAGGGGGTGTGTCTTTCAGAGACTGGATGATAACTGCACAGACACAAACTGCTGTTAAAGACAGAGCTGACAAAGTGAAAACATACAAAGTCTCTGAGCCATGATATATTTACCAAGCTGCTGTATAATACTGGAAACGGTTCCTATAGGCTGCAGTTCTACTTCCTCCGGTAGCGACAAAGACACCTCCTCTACTGCTGGCAGCTCCTGTACACAACAACATGACATTTTAGTTTGTGTGTGACGGTGTTAAAGTTAATAGCCAATTAAAATTATGCTCATCAGCCCACTCTAATCTTATTTTTTTTTTTAATTCACTTTCACAAATACCCACAGACACTTCACTCCTGTACTATACCACCTGTTCCAATACTGTCTCTATTCCTCAGGTGGTAAAGGAGGAGCTAATTTTAACCAGCGTGTGTACCACCAGGTTGTTCATCCATAAAAATAATACATCACTTATTAGCAGATTATATTTTGCTGTAGGAATCTGTATTTGTAAAGTAATTCAAACTGTCAGAAACATATAGTGCAGTACAAAGTACAATATTTCCCTCTGAACTTACTGTTACTAAAGTAACAAAATGTAAATACTCAAGTGAACTACCTTAAGATTGTTCTTAACTATGATTAATCACAATCTAGATATTAGCTTGTGTGATTATACAACTGCAAATGCTACAAACTGCAAGTGTGAACAGGAGAAGCTAATCCGTGTTTGTGTGTACTCTGCCCACTATCTATGCTGCTGCTAAAGATCAGTCACACCGTGTCCAAAATCACTATATTCACTTATTTACTACTCCCTATATATGTACATTAAGCAGTCCACTGGTGAGCAGACAATTGAGATTAGACACTAAGTAATCAGTGTCATCACAGATAACTGTAAAGTGCACATCTTAAAATAAGAAGCAGTGCATTGTGGGACTGATAGCAGATGTACGGCTTGAGATCTCATCCAGAAACTCCAACCAACACTCAGCTGCAGACTGACCTCAAGTAAAACTTCATCTCTAGTTTTGATGGGGGCTGGTTGGCTGAACCCCTCATCGTCGTCATCGTCAAAGACAAGCGGAGAGGGAGAGGAGGATGAGGACGAAGAAGAAGAAGAGGAAGAGGAGGAGGAGGAAGAGCTGTCACTGGGAAAGGAAAACAGAAGCAGAGGGAAAAGAGCCGTTTCAACTTTTTGTGACATTAAACACAAAGATGGTTTTCTGTGTAAATGTTTATCTGTCTATAACTAGTGTGTGAATACCTGTCAGAATCCTCCGAGTCATCAGCATCACAGTCCTCTGTCTTACATACAGTGTCTAAAGCTTCCTCTCTGTGTGTCTGTGTACTTGACGATGGATCTGCCTTGTCAAATGTTACAACAGGGTTTTCTAGTTGTGTTGGCACAGGAACATCCATCTTCTCCTCCTCATTGGGTATCTGCAAAACTTTCCTGGAACAAAACACAAAGAACTTTCTGTGCAAATGACTGGTAACCAGTATGTTTGGGCTAAACACATCTATTAAAGCTTTTATCAATCTGCTAAGCATGACTCAGTAAATACCTGTTAGAGAGCTCTGGGTTACCATAATCCCAGTCCTCTGTCTTACACATGACACCTGTATGTGCAGCTCCTGCTTCCTGTGGATGTGTTTGTGCACTGTCAAAGGATACAATGAGATTTTCTAGCTGTGTTGTCACAGTAACATCCATCTCTTCCTCCTCCTTGGTTGTTAGCAAATCTTGTCTAGAATGAAGCACAATGATGCCTTTTATCTGCAAAATATTAGTAACCAGCAAGAAATACTTTTATCAAACTGTGGTGTATTAGTGTGGAAATACCTGACAC
Source organism: Helostoma temminkii (assembly GCA_900302695.1). Lineage (NCBI taxonomy): Eukaryota > Metazoa > Chordata > Actinopteri > Anabantiformes > Helostomatidae > Helostoma > Helostoma temminkii. The sequence goes on along the minus strand of OMLM01010389.1, from coordinate 9,619 downwards.
AGTGCTTTGTCTCATCTTCAGCACAGTCCTCTGTTTTACACTCAGAAAGTGTCTCAGCAGGCGACACTGTGTGTGCAGCTCCTGCTTCCTCTGGCTGTGTCAGTGTATTTGAAGACATGTCTGCACTGTCATGTGTTACAATAATGTTTCCTAATGGTGTGGTCACAGTGCCCTCCATCTCCTCCTTTTGCTTGGGTTTTTGTAACACTTGTCCATTTTCCTCAGGTACTTTCTCATCCATCTGAACCAATATGACAATAGATCTTGTGGAAGCTAGAAAATAATCATTGAACAAATCAAATAGATAAATCAGATAAACACACTGCTTCCGTTTTTAATTATAAAAAGTCGCTTTTACACAAACTGCCACGTTTGCCATCCTTTCAATTACCTTCTAAATTGTGTCACTACTGCTGGACGTTTGGTTAATTAGCTAAGAAGCTAGTTTACTAGCCCCAGTTTAACACATTCGAGTCACAGAAGTAGCCGCTAGTTTCTCTACATTTTAGTCGACCATTGCCATCTGAAATATCACCAAGGTAGAATAGCAACACTAACCGCTGTTCTGGTGACATTTTCTGAATCACTAAAAACTCACCTAATCATCTGGTACAAATAATTTGTCGTTCGTTGTGTAGAACAACGTATTCTATGTTAATTAGTTTTTAACCCACGTTACGACAGTTTCCTTTACGGACGGGCCGCCATTTTTGTTTTGCTTTACAAACGGAGCCGCTGAAATGGGAAATAACGTTTAAATTACTTTTATTATGACGTGAAATTATTATTTTATCATCCAGATTGTTACAAGCCTCTTTGGTTGAGTTAGGGACCTCGTTATAACAACAGTAAGTCTTTTAAAACAAGCTTACGCGTGTTCAAGCATAACCAGCTAATTAGGTTTTAAGGAAACCTGTGCTTATGTCCTAGACCCGAATGTTAGCTAAAGCTACGTTGCCACACGCGGAGCACAAACTGGGTCTGAGGCTAACAGCGATATGTCATGACACATCCTCAGCAGCCCTGACACTGGATGAACCTCTACACATTCATTCATGGCGTAACTTCATTGCGTAAAGTCAAGTAACAGTGCTCTAACTTTACCTGTTTGTGAAGCTACTGAATCCGACCTCAGAAGAACCTCATGGAGCCCTGGACCACAGTCATTCGCCAGAGTAGACAAAACTGTTTCCGTTGGCAACCTTCAAAATACAAGACTCGTTAAGCAAATTAACATTCATCACACCGTAAATTACTACATTATTAATATTTATATATATATACAAATAAAATAGATTCTGTTTTGAAAATGTAGCTATTTGTTTAAACCACAACAAGACGCGACTTGGCACATCACGTACCTTTGTTTGTTTTATATTGAAGGGAAGATGGTTAAATTCCGGTAGTAATGGTTTGTTTGTGAACTTGAGTTTGGGCTTTGATAATTGTTGGGCACAGTTAAACTGTCACACCTCCATCCAGATTCTGTTCAGAAGAGTGCAGTAGCGCTCTCTCTGAGGTTTCTAATGGCGTTCAGGTTCGCTTATTGTTGGACGCAGCTGAGAGAACTAACCTCTATCTGCAGCTCTGCAGTATGTTTCAGTGAAGCCCAAGCACGTCCATAACACGTGGTGTCATGTTTTTCCGGGTATGCCCAAAGCTGCTGCGCAGTGATGGAGAGAATGAGAGCCCTACCTTCAGTAGCTGTCAGACTAAAGGTTAAATAAGGATTTCAAAAATAAAATAAAGGCACAAATAGCTTTTATTTTAAGATTCATGTTGATAAATCTAATGTAACTCTACAAGCTACAAGTTGTTTAAGTAAGTTCATTTTACAAGTTAGACACACAACACCTGCCACAGACTAACTAATAGATACACTTTGTGGCAAAGCAAAGATCAGGGCAAAGGACTAAAACTATTTAAACACAGTGGTATGGAACCACCAGGACTTTCCAATGTGGATCAATAGAACCATTTGTGAACCCGTTCTAGAATCACAGAATGAACTGAAGCAAACCAACACATTTCAACCACATGTCAGTGGACAGGATGCAGAGGAACAGACCAGCAGAAACAGGCAGGGCATGTTATAGCTGAAGCACTGAGGCTTCATGGTTGTGCTTAAGTTAAACAGGTGTCCATATTGAAATTGGAGAGGGATTCATTTAACTGTTGTTGCTTTCACTGTTTTAGTACTAATGATGCAGATGTCACTGTTTCCATTTGGATCCGTTTGATGCATAGTTCTAGCAGAGACCCATATTTCATTATCTGTGGTTAAAGTGGAGAAACAGAACCAAACAGGTTCCCTGTCAGTCAAGAAGATCTGAAGCCATTCAGCAAGAAGAAGCTAGGTCAGGGAGGTCGCCAAGAACCCAGTGGTCAAGTGATTCACTGAAACTCTGATTCTTGATGTTTTTTGATTCAACATGTTGCTTATGCTGCACTTTTACACACATTGGATGTAATAATTTACACTTAAATTTACACTTAAAATGACATCAGAATATAGAAAGACTTTATCAAACTTTATCAAATATGACAAGTAGGTGGCAGCACAAACCTGTATAAAAAAGCCAGACCACCGTAACAAGGAGTTTGGGTTGATGAGAAGTGGAAAAGGTTTGAAACTTTTCAGAAATTACTGTAGAATTATTTAACCTTGTCCTGTTATAGTATTTGAAATCGCATAGTTCAGAGCTGCTTTGGCTCAGAAACCATAAACACAGAAAAGCAGCAATTTTAGCGTTGTGCTAATCCTCTTTTACAGTGATCAACATGATATCTTACATAATCTTCCTAGAATGATCACTGGCTTTTTCAGTGCAGACTGTGGAACCATAGTCATTCCACAAACCAGATATGTTCACTGGCTCAGTGTGCTTCTATGTGGGTGAGTGCATTTCATGATCATTTGTTTTGGTATGGTTTGGACTTAGAACACCCAGGCTTCATTCATCTGGCTGTAGATGACTGAAGCTAAATGTCTGTTTTAAAAATGTGCTTTTGTCACATTCTATTGGTTGATCATTAGCACAAACGTTTGTTATTAAATATTTTAGATCAGATTAGATTAGATAATCTAATTTTCTTTTTTTTCCAGATGTCTTATCTAATTTTATCCATTTCTATTTATTTTCCCACAGCTACACTCTCTTGTTAAACCTCTCTCTGTTACGAGTGTTTGCTGAATATGGGCAGTTTTCAAGAAGTTGTATTTTGCACCTGGCAGCAGGGTACAACATAAAGCGCTACTGAGTTAATCAGCTGGCACTGGCTCAGCACCACTATTTCAGGAATGTTCAAAGCTAAGTCATACATCAAACACTTCTCATGCACCCCAAGGCAGGACCACTTTGCACCAATTAGCATTGCTTTTGAAGGTAAAATGACATAAATAGCTCCAGGTCACCTGCGTCAGCACTGGGAATAACTGTACCACAATCCCAGCAGGATTTATATTTGCATGCACCAAAGCAGCTGAGAAATGAGCTATTGTTGTTAGCATGGATGACTCACTGCAGCAGAATGGTAGAATTGTACTGGTGTCAGAGTCGAGGTGGATGGGAAGTGGAACACCATTGCGCCTCACTGAGGCTGCCTCTGTGCTCTATGATATTTCCTTTGATAACATTGTATGAGCCAGGCTTCTAACACGGATTCCCATTGTCTTACAGGGCAAAATAGAAGGCAGACATCATAGCAGAGAAATTCCTAATGTGCACACTCAAAGAAAACCTTGAAAACCTTTGTTTAGCAGAATAGAAAACAATTCAGCTCATTTATCCTGGTGACTCTAGAGACTAGCTCAGGGGTTCCCAAACCTGGTCCTCAAGGTCCACTGCACTGCTTGTTTACCTACTGTCCTTGTTGTCGCCCAGAGGGGTATAGCACAAAGCCATGATAAGAGATTGAGCCAGGATTTTCCAGTTATACCAGCTGAATTTAGCCTTGACTTGTTTGCATGACAACAGGTTGAATTTATGGAGACTTAGTATTTGCAGGTAGTGTGCTCCAGAACAGGCTAATAAACAAGCAAAAATGGGTCCTAGTGATTTATCTGTTCAGCTGCGAATATGTTTTACACAAACATTCCATGGACATTTCTCAATATGTTCAAAATACTGCTCTTCATATAGCTGTCAGATGTTTGATTAATATAGAAACTATTACAGTTATTGAGATTATAAGAACTATATATAGGCTGAAGTCCCGTTCATGTGTCTCTTCTTCACAATGACATGCCCCTGTGTACTAGGTGAGAAAGGGTTACCTAGATTAGCATTCAGGCCTTGAAGATAATATAATGTCAAGTTCATGGTTATCTACCTTCACAGTCTCATCTCCTATCTGCCTTTACTGACTCTGGGGCTGATACTGAGTTCACTGATGAGATCTTCGCTAAAGATCTGGGTCTCGTCTGCAGCCACTTCAACTCTGTGATGACTCTTGATGACCACCTGCTCACTTAGGCACTCTCAAGACCAGCCCTTTTCCACCTGTCTACCCCCACGAAGAAGTCAGCTTTTGTGTTATTCATCAGGTCAGCATGGGCACACTGACAGGACCTGTGATGTACTGTGTGTTCTGACATCTGTCCATCATGGCCAGCACTGCATTTTTCCCATTCTAACCTGTGTCCATCACAGCACTAAAACCACTGGGCTCTTTTTTTGTTGTAGCCCCTCAGTATATAAACTCTAGGCGAATGAGCTGCTGCCTCACGTGAGGAAATTACATCTTAGCTGTATGTTTGATAAAGACGGAGCTGCATTTCCTATGTGACATTCCAACACTTACCTGTGGTTTTGAACTGTAGCGAATGAAAGAATGAAAATGATTGATTCAAGTGGACAGTGGACACTGCAGCTTCTTGGCCCTAAGTGAGAAGATTAAGCTGGATTATATATATTGAATTAAAACTATTTAATAATACACAAATCCTGCAAGAAATTTTGGTAACACAAAAGTAGAGTTAAATGTTCTGCATTTATACAGCACTTTTCTACCTCATGAGTACTCAAAGCATTGCAACACTGCTTCTCATTCACCCACACAGTTCAGCATCTTGCCCAAGGACACTTTGACAGATGACTGGAGAAGCTTGGAATCAAACCACCAATCTTATGACTGGTAGACAACTGCTCAACCTCCAAGCCACAGCTGCCCCAAATATTTGGCCTGTACTGAAATATACACTAGTGACCAGGTAAGACATTTGAAGAATGAAGAATGAAGAACTTGAATGAATAAATGAATCCCAGTATAAATGTCTTTTACCATTGTTGTGCCTCTTCCTCTCTGTTTCTCTCTCTGTACCTTTCTGCAGTCATCCCCTGCTGCAGAGCTGCATGTTTCCAGTGTGCTGGCCCAACCAACCAAACCAAATCTTATGTTTACGTCTCTCAGTTGAGGCAGATTTGCTCCACTCTGGCCTGGGACAGATACAGTTGCGGCTGCCCAATGACATTTCTCCCTCTGCGCCGTGTGTTTGCCAGGTTGAATCTGGCTTCATCCACAAAATGGCCTCCATCTCTATGAACGTCCACAGTTTTAATAGAGCATTTTACTGTATGCATAGGTATGTATGTATTCTGTTTGGTTGTTGAACATACCAATAACAGAGTTTTTTCATATGTTCTCCATTTCTTTCAAATGGTACAGTGTACAACTGCTTCATCCTTATTCTATGCTTTTCAAAGACTAGCATTTGTTGTTGTGCTGACCCTGTTCACATTTGCAGAAGTAACACTGTCTGCCAGCACTTTGTCCTGAATTTCTCTCAGTTTTATGCCATTGTTTGCAATCACCATATCAATGAGAGCAGTTTCCTGGACATCTGAAAAAATTGGGCCTCTCCCTCCTGTAGGAGCTAACCTTTGAATCCTACGTACAGTAATACATAACACAAAACAATCAATATATTTCAATATATGTCAGTAGATGTAAAATATAAACATGTTGTACTGTAAATTTTAGTTCAATACTGGGGGATGTATGTCTCACCTGCTGTTTTTCAGGAAATTTCTCAATATTGATTGATCTGTTGTACTCTGCAAATGTGGCTGCACCCTTAAACCAGCGTTTGTTTCACCACATGGTCAATAATTATAGCTCTTATCTCATCAGAGACCAAGTTGCTCTTGGTCTTCCTCTCTTTCATCTTTTCCCTCTGCCTGCTATTCTTCTCTCTCTACTAACCTGTCCTCTTTGATTAATTTTCCAAACAAAAAAATATTCAGAAGCTATCCTTATCTGCTTGCTAATGAGCTAAACACAGAATACCTGGGAAGGTTTGGAGCAGTAGACTGCACACAGCTGTGTTTTTCAATATATTTTTGATATTATTTTCTATAGATTCTGATGACTGCAGCAGAAATGCATGTTTTTTCCAGCATTGTGTTTTTAACAGTTTTGAACAAAGTATGTCAGCATTTGAAAAAATGTGCTGCAACAGTATAGTGCTTTACAAGAAAAAGAGTCTCTGACTGAGAAAAGAGTTCAGGAATTATGGTAACTGTGGTTTTGACGATGTGACTTCAGTATTGACCAATGCTTGTTAGCGATAAAAAAAAAACAGTAAATAACTGAGTTGAATTTAATGGAATTGTTTGTGTTGACCAGTCCCACAGCAGTCTAAATCTATAGCAGCATAACAAAGAAATAGTTCAGAGTCACCTGAACCAGGTCTAACTATTAGCTTTATCAAAAAGGAAAGTTTTAAGCTTTAAAGGTAGAGAGTGTGTCTGCTTCCTGAGCCTGAAGTGGGAGCCGCTTCCCACTTTCCAGAGTTTCCCATTTGAAAACTCTGAGAACCACAAGTAGACCTGCAGTCTGAGAGCGAGTCTGTTCTGCTGGGATGATATGGTACTATGAGGTCTTTAAGGTATGAAGGAGCTTGATCATTAAGAGCTTTATATGTGACGAGAAGAATTTTTAATTCTATTCTAGATTTTACACAGAGCCAATGGAGGGAAGCTAATGTTGGCGAAAAAATATTCTTCTTGCGGTGTTGCACATGTGTTTAGACTCTACAAAGGGATTTGAACATGTGTCTGAGGGGCAACAGGATGTGTTTGCTGGTCATAAAGGCAGCAGGTGTTTTTCTCACATTGTCACTAACACACACACACACACACACACACACACAGAGCAGGTGTTGTTTGCTAGCGAGTATTCTTTTTAACAGTTCCAATGTCACTCATTGTGTCACTCATGACAAAACACTGTCAACAGCATTCCGCACATGTCTCAATATTCTCTCACTCACTCAGACAAACAGAATGTTTCCCCACTGTGACACATCCACATGTCAGAGCAGATTCCTTCAATTCTTAGATTTTGTTTTCCTATTGTTAGTGTCACTTCCACATTTCCTCCCATGGGTGACAAGTTTCAGCTGTTTATGAGCAGTGAAGGAAAAGGTCACCCTAAAACGCCACACAAGGACAAGATGACATTAATCAGTTTAGTTGTACTGTTTCACATCTTTTACATGTTGACATTACATAGGCTTCTGTCTTTGTAATCAATGGAAAACCGATATTGGAAGAAATGGTAAATGCTTTTTATCCTTTAAGGACTCAACCAGCAGCATCCTTCAGATAGAAATAGTTTTAGCAAACATTAACCTAACAGCACTAACAAAGGTCACACTGAGGACTTTTCATTGTAGCTTTTAAATGCTGATTTTTTTTTGTACCGTGTACATATTTTCTGTGTTTTCTAGTTGTATTCAAATAAACAAACTAAGAAAAAAATATATGTGGTCATATTGGCACTGCCAAAACAACAAATCTAATGGGTTCCTAAGACTTTTGCACAGTGCTGTGTTAATTTGGTTCTGTACAGGTGTAAATGTCATGTTGTTTTGTGTTTACAGATCTTCACGGTTTGTATAAACATATTAGCGATTATTTGTGATTGGTTGCACTACTAATTTTAGTGTTGGTGGCCTCCTTACTCAACTACTTACTTTCTTGTCCTCAGAAAGGAAGCTGAGACACAGAAACAGAACTAAACCATTGACCCAGAAAGATTAAAGACCCAGGGTTTATCCCCATTTAGGCAACACAGGAATGTGTGTGTGTGTCTGTGTGTGTGTGTGTGTGCGTGTGTGTGTGCGTGTGTGTGTCTGTGTGTGTGTGGTTTCTCCCACAGGATTACTCTGACAGGACCTGGCAAACACAGACCTGGGAAAAAGCCTGATTAACACATCCACATGCAGTGTGCAGTGTTGTGTGTGTGTTTGCATCATGTTCAGTAAAAAATGAAAACTTATACTACATTTTGTTAGTGCAACTAAGGCTCAGCATGCAACTTAATGTGCAATACACTCTCTTTATGTAAGCCATGGAAAAAGTACTGTGCTTCTTGTCTCAGGTGGAGACATTAGGGGGAAAAAGCTGTCAAACAACCAGAGTCTGCAGTAATGTTGTAAAATATGAATCCAACAGAAGCAGTCATGTTTCACACTTTGCATTCTAAATACAAAAGACAAACACATGTACTGTGAGTGTCTTGTTTCCTGCTGCTCTCCATTCTGATCACTCAATATCTAGTTCCTTTAATATCCCCTGTTTTAACAGTGCAATGCTCCTTTTTCTGTATTAGAAATTACATTTAGAAATCACTAATCTAATCACTAATCACCAAATGGTCACATGATGTCTGGTGAGAAGAAACACTGGCCTGGTGTACGTTTTAGCAGCACAGAATGTGGAAACTTATTTAACCAACACCAGCAAAACAGGGTCCCCAACAACTGTCCAAACCCATTCTGTCATTCCTTAGTCCACTGTCTGAACATATCAAACCTGTTGCAAAAAATCTTGGCGTCTGGTTTGACAACAATCTAAGTTTTGACAAACATGTCATTAAGCTTGTGCAGGCATGTTTCTATCACCTCAGAAATATATCCAGAATTGACTCAGTTCTATCATTTAAAGACACTGAGGTTATCCTACATGCTTTTATCTCCTCACGCCTTGACTACTGCAACAGTCTCTTTACTTGTCTCAGCCAAAAATCTATCAATCATCTACAGATTGTGCAGAACTCAGCTGCGAGACTCTTAACCAGAACTAGAAGAAGTGATCATATTACACTTGTTCTTGCCTCTTTGCACTGGCTCCCTGTATGTTTCAGAATTGATTTGAAGATCCTACTACTGACTTTTAAAGCTCTTCATGGTCTAACTCCAAACTATTTATCTGAACTGCTAGTGTCATATGAACCTGTACGTAGCCTAAGATCCTCAGATAGAGGACTTCTGTGTGTTCCTGAGACACGACTAAAAACTAGAGGTGACAGAGCCTTCGCAGTTAGAGCCCCAAAGCTTTGGACTCAGTAAGCTCTTTTAAATCACTTCTGAAAACATACTTTTATCGGAGAGCTTTTCCTGATTTTATATAAACTGAATGTAGTTGCTGTTTCACCCTGCTTTTTATCCCTTGTGCTGTTAATGTCAGTGCTGTTGTCTATATCATTATGCCCTGCTCCTTCTATGTTTACTCACACACCAACCGGTCAAGGCAGATGGCCGCCCACCTTGAGCCAGGTTCTGCTGGAGGTTTCTTCCTCCCTTTAAAGAAGGAAGGGAGTTTTCCTCTCCACT
>OMLM01010388.1:13509-27281 GCA_900302695.1 Helostoma temminkii | reverse complement strand
GGTGGGTTGGGAGGGAGGCAGATGAAATAATCGTAACATTAGGTCTTTGTACTGTACACAAAATAACTCTGCTCCGCGGGACAGCTGGGGTAATAATGTGCCATGCCACTGTGTTTGTAATTATAGTGGAGAAGGGATGTAGTCTGATTGGTGAGTTTGTCAATGTTGCTCCCCCTCCTCCACAAAACGTCCCCCGTTCTGCACACACATGCAGGCGCACACAACAGTCACAACCTTTCCCCAACTAGCACTTTCTATGAGCACTTAGTGAGTTCCCATGTAATAATGTTTTTTTCTGCCAGATTTCTAGACAACATATTGACATTGGCACATCAGACCTGTGTGTAACTGCCACACAGCCACCTATTATGTTATTATGAACAGCAGTCTGTTGTTTTGGACAGCATTCTAAGGCCTACACTGATGTCCTTCACTGGCTATCATCTCATTCTGCTTGGCTGGAGAGGCAATTACAATTCGATATTAAACTCTTTATGCTTGAAAATAACTGTTTATTATTTTGAAGCATATCTCAAAAGATCCTTCAGAGTAATTAAACTGATTGTATGAAAATAGACTGATTAGAAACAAGGCTCCTCTCTTTCATTTGGTGTACCTCTCTCATCTGTTTGGAGTGAGGCTCTGCTCTGACTTTGCTCTGCTGCCAGTGTGAAGGTCAGTTGGGATGAAATCAGAATTTTGAATTTCTATTGACTAATATCGTTCAAGACCCAGGCTGCATGTCTGAATGAGCAAGTGAGAAGGGAAGAGAAAAAGAAAAGGGAGCTCAGGGACTAAGTGAACGATCCAAGACAGACAAAAACTTACGTTCATGGGAATATTCCAAGCCATGTAGACGTGGGATTTGTATTCATCCATCCACACCTCAGCTGCCCTCAGGGCATTGCGCTTTGCGTAGTAATCTATGTCATTGTTGTAGGGCTTCTTGGTGCGCTCGATGTGGGCCACTCTGGCACAAGGCAGGACTTCCATACTCCCTCCACACTGCCACACCTATGCCAAAGTTAGAAAGAGAGAATCTGATTCAAGCAAATGTCTATTTACACAGGAATGTCTTGACAGAGCTCTTTTTAAATACAGACGAATGGAGCAGGGATTTAGGGGGATGCATTATTTCATTTGTTTTGGTGCAGTAGAAATTAAAGAAGTGTATACTTGAATCAGACTGAGATATATTTAAGGTTCACATCGCAAAATGAAAAGTAGCACTAACACATCATGGTTGTATGCCTTCGTCAACCAGTCAACTTCTAGTTTACATGGATGTTTTGTATTCCAAACAGTTCACCCCGGAGTCTAAATGGATGTTAGTGTGTGATGAAATTCCCTCCAGGCTTTTAAGATGTGTAGACTGAGAAGAATGGGACAGTGGCCTTGATTTTTTAGCCTTCACTGCTAATATCAAATCAGTTCATTCTTGAGTCCATGTGGAAGTTTGTGCCAGTTTAGAAGAATTTTCTTTAAGGTATTCCTGAGAAACTGCAATAATGACAATGGAATGGACAAAATACATTTATACCTGGGACATTGCAATAAGGCTTTTCAACACACTGATCATCAGAATATGGACTATTATGTTGTGGATTAAGAAGTTTCTTTGGCTGTTTTAAGGCTGTTTCTTCCACAAGGACAGCTTTCCACCAAAAGGCTAAGGACAGTGTGGAATCTATGGATCTGTTTATATATAAAATACCCATTGTCTTCATAATGAATTAACATACATTATCATAACTGTATCACCTAGTGCAGTGGTGTGACACGTGTTTTTAAAAGTTTCGGACACCAGTGGAGGTCTATGCACAGAAGATGAAACTAAAACAAATTCTACATTTTTTTGTAGACACCTTTTCTTAGTCAAAAGTATGCAACATCTGAAGTCACCCCAGTCTAAAATACATGTATAATAAAAGGAAGCTCTACTCATATTCTGCCACCAGAACACACTGTCTGTGATGCATGGACCTTATTAGAGAATAACATGAAGGAAAACTTAGTGATTCATCCTTTTTAAAAGTCCTACTCACATGTGAGCACCCCAGATAAGTGTTTCACACATTTATTAGGAATTATTATTATTATTTTGTTGCCTACATTTTGCCTGCTAAAGTGCCACTCTATAAAATTGCTTTGTTCACCTATATGGACCCACTTTTACTGTTTATACCAGAGGGACAGTGCAGACATGGCTAAGCACTGCATACAGTAGTAGACCAAATAGTGTTGATAATGTGACTTTAGGAGGAATATACACAGGCAAATGTCGCTGTATGTGGCAGCTAATTTGCATTATATATATATATATATGTGTGTGTGTGTGTGTGTTAGAAGGTTTTTGGTGGCACCCGTGATAAAGGCAGATGGCAACCCTAGCTGCTACAGTTTTATAAATATACAAGCAAATTCACAACCCACCACTACTGGGAGCATATTCAAATACAAAGGTCAAAGATGCATCTCTGTTAATAAATCTCAGCTGTTACATCATATTTTGTGAGGACTTTCTGTAATAAGTCATTTGCTTTCTGACAAGCAGAAACCTGCTACAACATATTCCAGTTTACAAAAAAGCTAAGCTAAATTTACAAAACCATCCAATGTACAGAAAGGCAAGCAGATCGCAAAATTGACCACCTCATAAGAAAAGAACAACATAAATCATTTTCACTGACATTCTTGCTCTGACCAACTTCTCCTTTTAGCTGCTCCTCTTTTATGACGACATACATGTGTGATGATGCAGATACTGAAGGTGTTGCTACCCATTGATTTCTGCTGAAGCAAGTGAAAATGTCTGTGACAAATGGCTCTGTGAGCCTATGACCCGTAAGTACAGAAGTCCCCGGTGAGTTGCCTATGACAACAAGATATCCCTGATACCATCCTTGCTGTTTGAATGGCGTGAGGTGTGGTATAAATAACACAGGCTGCAAACACATGTCATCTTGGAAGACATCAATCACAGCACAAAGTATTGATTGACTGTTGGCTGAGGGATGTTGTGACATTCAACCAACATACAGAATGTAAGAACATAGCAGCAGGCAGTCACATGCTGGTAAAACAGTCATTTCTCAGAGTGCAGCAAAAGATTAGAATTTTAAAACTCCCTGCAAAATAACATTCTCATTGATATACAGTATGCAAATCCACAAATCTATACCATGCTGTGGGAAACTAGCCCAGCATTTAGGTACAAGCAACAGCATCAAAATGCCACAGCATATGGTAATGTCCTTCCAGCTGTACAAACTGCACAGACTACACCACCCACTGTTTCTTAATAAGGATTGTCTCAATGTGTAACAGATGTACTGATCCATTAACTTCTCTGTGAACCCAAAAGATGCCCCCACATGATGTTAAAGGACAATACTGATGCTGACCATTTTCTCAATTAAGTCCAGAACAGAGGTGAAGCCTGTGCTGAGCTGCTGAGCCACTTAATTAATGCTTAAGAGTAAAGTACAGCTTCAGTTTTATACACATTCACAAGGAGCATGTTCCAGAGTTTCCCTCCTATAGTTTGGTTAGACCATTCTAATTGAAGCAATAGCAACCAATGACAAGCCAAAGTTTTCTCATTATCATTCATTTGTAGCTCTTCTGTGATCAATGCGTGTTTTTGTAACTAGAGAAAATGCAAAATGTTCTGAAAATGATTCAGATCTATTTTCATAATTTAGTCCTCTCTGTTTTAACTGATACAAAATCCCAGGATTGTTCATTGTAGTATGATAAAACACTAAAGTGTGTGCACACAGATACTGACTAATATTTATCTGCCTCGGCTGCCAGGCTGAGGCAGATTTGTTGAGCTTCTCTGTAAATAACTATATAAAGTCTTGACTTCAATATATGAAGTGCCTTGAGATGACTCTGTTGTGATTTGGTGCTATATAAACAAAATTAAATAGAACTGAATATTTAGGAACTTATAAATTAGAATATACCCATGTTACACTGCTCAGGGGCAGATACAGAAACAAATGCTTAACAACATGTCACAAATATATCCTTTACTTAAAATAAAAAATATACATACAAGTAATACAGAAGATCTAAAACTGATGAGAGTTATGCAAACAAAAATGATTCCACTACATTCTGATGGGGAGTGATGGATGTTAGGTGCTCTAGTGAGTATTTCTGGCAGCAGCATTAACTCAAAATAAACTGCAGTGCTCTTATTTGTCATAATGAAACCTATCACCCAGCGAAAGTTGTGACCACTGATGTGTTTTTAATAGATTTTAGGCAACAATAAGGCTCTGACACACAACAGTGAGCTCTATCAGGCTTTGGATACACAGACAATCTCTCTCTCACTCTCAGACACTCTCAAGTAAGTTTTCATCGTCCACTATTTCAAAGCTCGAGGACCTAGTCAGTGCAGACTTAATCAATTTCCAGGTTTGTTTTTTGCTCTGAAGAGTTATCTAATAAATAGGCTTAGGTTTCTACACAATACTATTAAACACATCCTAGATTTAATTCACTTTTGTTACCTGCTGTGCTCAGGCAATCCAAGAATTTGTTGAGATAGCAGAAAGCCAAATCAAATCACCAGAGTAAGCTGTATCAACCTGTGCTCCTGTAAGCAGCCAAGATGTTTGAAGCAGTAAGCCTCGAGCCATATGGTCAAGTGCGCGGTGTTCATGGAAATGAAACACTACTTCAAATTCTGTATGCTCACGGGTATGAAAGCTTGTGATTAATTGTACATTAATAAAGACACGCAAAGCATCTGCCCTCTGTTATTCTGTCTTACCCTGAAACCCTTTAATGTCCCTGCTGTGGTGGAGTGGTTCACTGGGTTGACCCAAGCTTAAACACATGTATTGACTGTCTGACCTCTCATCTTCACTGCTGATGATCCACAGTGACCCAGACCTAAAAATCCATTAGTACTTCGGAGTGGACTTCGCCCGCTTTGCTGCTGCCTATGACAAGCGCTGCTTTTTCACAATAGCCTTCATCATCGGTGCATTTATGTGGGTGTAAGTGCAATGCCAATTTAATGGTAAGTCTATAGTCCTTGCAGATTCTACCCATCACCTTTTGTTACACACTGGGCTCTTTGTAATTCTTTCTTCATTTCCTTTATTCACATTTCCGGTTTAAAATCAATAGTGTGTGTATTTCTGTGTGTTAAGTGCTTGTGGATTTCTACATGGGGCACTCATGGATAATTGAAAATGTGAATATATGTAATTGCAGTTAGCACATTGCCAGCACTAAAAGCAAATTGAAGATCAATATTTTCTCAACCACCATTTCCAGAAGGTCAAAAACCCTAATAGCTAACTAGACTTGTGAAACAGGCAGCAGTTTCTTTGCTTCACTTTAGGGCTTTATATAGTGTTAGAAACAGAAATACAGAACAGAAGTATTCATTTATTGTCAGCAATACAGAAAAAATGAATTCTTTCCTATTTACGTCCATTGATTGTTAAAAAGACACAATGTATAGCTAATTTCAGACGATCTCAAGACTATAGCCACATATTTGCTTCTTGTCCCTCTTATCCTATTTCTGCAACTATATCACTCACCACATACGCCTCCACAGCCAGTCTCATGTGCAGTGTTACTATTAGCTGACATTGCATTTGCAAACTGCTTTCAGACATGCACTAGAAACCCTGAACATATGTGGATATTATCAGAGTGAGCTAACATGGGACTGAAATGTCTGAGCCAAGCTGCTTGGAGGTTATTCTGACTTTGTCCTGCAGGGTCCCTAGTACAAATTCCAGGTAATCTTGAGTGTGATCTCTGGTGCGCCATGTCATTTGTCCTGCTCAGTGTTGTAGTCCAGCGTATACGCAGATATATGGCGTATACCTACTGCTCTGTCGCTGACAGGGCTCTGAGGGATTTCTCTCCTTCTTCTAACCTCTTTTCTTTTGCAGTTCAGAGTTTTGTTTCTCGTGTTGTTTAATATGCTTGTTGGTGATGTTGCCACAGTAGCAAAGGGGTCTTTCTACACACATCACAGTTAGCAATGTTGTCATTTACAACCGTATAATAACTGCAAAGGAAGCTCCTCTTTCTCCTCTATCGATCCAATACCGCTACCAATGTGGCTATTAATATTATTGATATTTGTATCGATCCGCCCACCCCTATGGAATATAACAGCTGAGATACAACACATGTTGTCCCATTTTCACTAAACGTCTTAAAGCTGTCTAAAATATTACTTATTGCATCTTGTCTGGTCTTTCTTTCATTTGGTAGCAGTGATAGACTTAATTGCATATTGTTGCCACTGTACCAGTCAGTAGCAGCTGATAATAGCGATGGGCGGTGTGACTGTAATCATCTCAATAAGCATAATTTTGCTTTGATTATATCTAACAACATGGTGTGTTATAAATTACATGCTAAGTACACTACATGAAACTATTAAATGAGCTATTCAAAATGACAAAATGTGTAATTTTGGTGGCTGTTGCAAAAAAGATGAAGCTTCTTACTTATATGCCAAGTTGTGTTTACCTCTGGGACAAGGCAGAGTCTGTAAGACTGTCTGCGAGCCAACTGTGTGTTCTTCACTGCATCTTATGGTTTTTACCTTGACTAGTGTGACTGAATATGTGCTTGTTGTCAGTGCCACAATCTAAGAAAACCTGGAATAATCACAAGATAAATATATGTGTTTGTTAAATAAAGGAGAATCACTGTATAGACTATGGAAACTCTGTAGAAAAATCTACTTTGTAGAAAACAATGTGTTTTCTGGGGAAGACTTTGCAGGCCCACAAGCTATAGTGTATATATATTATATATTTTCACACTGTTTCGGGCTTTGTATTGCACAGACTGTATATTGTGGAAAGCATGATTGTTTTCTACCTCCATTGTTCAACATTGCTATTTTACAATTTCCTTACACTGTGTAATGTTGAAGGAAACAGAAAGGCTAGTTTGATGCGGAAAACATCAGGTTGCAAAATAACCTTAACTTTTTGAGTTAGGAGACTATCTATCCACTAACTAAACAACAGGGGATAGAATGGGAAACACTAGTGATTATTTCTTCCCTAATTTAACAGTGAACAACCTGGTAAAAGACATCTGCAGGAAGTCAACTTTGTCTTAGATGATCATCGATGCTGGTGTGACCTTTTTCAACATGTATAAAAGGATCACTAATGTGATCATTTGGAGGAAAAACAGGTGGTGCACTGCAGATGTGTGTGTGTGTGTGTGTGTGTGTGTGTTACACCCAAGACTCATGACTTTATACTGCAGCCTGTTTTTCATTAGAGCCTCAGTCAGAGCATTAGCAAAACAAATCAGACCAAATGTTAGATATTTTTTCCTCTGAAATAAAGACATGCTAGTGAGCCTGCGCTTTTGTACATACAGCTATGCTATTAACAGGTCTCATTTTATACTGTTGTGCATTTAACTTACTATAGTGTACTTACTTATAAAATTGGCTTATAAAACTGCCTTGTTTTAAATAAATGGGTATACAATAAAATACTCCAGTTACATGAAAAATAATGTGTTCATGGATGAAAACATTTCACTAAGCCTGGAAACGAAGGGGAGACAGCTTCAAAAGAGGGAAACGTGCAGCATGTAAGGATGATGCCTTTAAATATTCTAATATTATGCAAATTAGAAAAAAAATCTAAATATCAAATAAGATTGTTTTAATATTCTACCTTTTATGACATCCCATGCACAGGTCCTCAGGACTACATATTTTGTAAAGTCCATTTGGCACTGACCCTTCATAAAATTGCAGCCTGCATCATTAAAATGAAACACTTAACACAGAGCACTTTGATGTAGTGGTAATGTAATTGCTAATTTAATTTAATTGTCTCTGTACATGTAGTTAGCTAATTGCAGCTGGACCATTTGCATGATAAGCTCCACGGGGCTACAGAAAACATCAGCCATAAAAGCTATTAACAGCAGTAAACAGGTTTTCATCAGCACCATTACACAGTATAATCAATAAACTGGGAAAACGCAGCATGTACAGCACAGCAGAGGCTTGGTAAGATCTTGTCCATTTTCATGACTAAATATTCTCATGTGGATGAATAAAGCCATTGAAAGAGCATTTACAACATGCTGAGCCATTAAAACTCTCCACTAAATACCTATAAATAACATTGAAAACATACTAACCAGGGATCATCATCATGTCCACTGTAAACTTATTTTGCAGGTGATTTAAACAATCTTTAACCAATAACCTTACTATAACTAAACATCTTAATTGAGCCCAGTGCTGCTCCTCATTGACTAATCTCACCCTAAATTAAATATTTGGACTTTCAGTCTTGCATCTCTTACATGGATGGACACACAGAGACTGGTGTGTACGTATAGTTGGACGTATGTAATGTGTATCAAAGTACATACAGTTGAATGACAAAAATGACAGGAATATGACAGTGTGTAAAGAATTGAGACTTCAAGCCCAGTTCCAGCACCCAGGCACTTTCTCACTTCTGCATAGCCAGCTAATGGCTACATGAATGGAATGTCACATAGTTAGTTTCAGGAAGTGACAAAAATTGCTGGGCATTGCTTAGTCTCCAGTTTTTACATCACAAAGGTGTGCGGGGAGGAGATTTCAGCTGCTGCTTGACTTTCCAGAAAGCACTTCTATCGGAGTATACTTTAGGTCTTAAATACAGCTCCTCATTTTTAGTCGCACCAATACAAACGGCACTGAAACCTAAAGGGTGACACTGCCAGTTAAGTTTTTCTCCATCAGTGGTCAATAGAGACACTATGGAAGATAAGGAGGAGCAATTAAACAGCTAATAATCCAGAATCCAGAGATGATGGGAATGTCTTCATGCAGACTTTACATTATGCCACCGTTAATGTGGTCGATAGACAGGCAGGAAAATGATCTGCAGCAACAAACAGAAGCTTTGGGCTTGGCCAAAATAAAATAGTAATAAACGGGGGTCGGCCAGAGTTCATCTCAGCTTGTGTGACATATTCTGTTTGCATGACTGAAACAAATACCTATAAAATACTGTGTGGGGATAAAGATTTTCTGGAACTGCTTTACTGTGCACTGAAGCACCAAGAGATTAATGGGGTGTATTGATTGATTCAAAAAGAAGAAGACACTGTGAGTTCACCTTGACAGAAACATTTTCAAAATTTGCTTTTGACGTGTGTTTTGATTGAACTGTTTGTGAATATCACAAGCATTACTCTTTTAACATTATGTCCTAGCAGCTCATTGCTATTCAAAACTATTGTAATAATTTGAACCAAACTTGACTCATTCTGGTGAAAAACTTTTAGAGTTGTATTCACCATGTATAAAAGAACAAAGCTTTTAATTTAGGTGTCATATCGCAAAGTGAAATGCCATGGCCTCTGTGGTTCACTGGATGGGATTAATTGACAGCCTGTCTACCTTCTTATAATGTTTCTCCATAAATCATTATAAAAATGCTTTAATGCCTTCTTTCATTTGTTCTTCTCCATATGGAGTGGAAGATAATTACTCCTGTGTCATTACTACACTGTTGGCAGAATACTGGGAATTAACTTTATATAATGTCTTTTATTTAGTAGTCCTCTCAGATAGTGTGAGAACTTGTAATTATGGAAACTAGAGGCAACTCTGTAAAGTCAGTCAGTTCAGTGTGCAGCAAAATACAATTTAGAAACTGGATAGCACAAACTACTGCCCTAGGAACATTTAAGTAGAATGCCAGGAGTTGATAGTCAAGTAGATTACATTGTTAATACCAACAAAAACAGCATATTTTTATAATGTACATATATATATGTACTATGTTTGTATGCAAGCACATCTATGTAAATATGAAGTATAAATTCTTTAGCTTTGATAAACTATATTAAAACATTGAAAACTCTGACAGCACATCTACAGGCTCAATGTTTAACTGCAGTCAGGATGTTTGCTCTTGTATATTAATATATAAATGTGAATAAAAAAAACATACTGCAAAATACAGCAAAGATAGATACAACAAGATACAGCAAATGTACCTTTATAACACCACTGTACACATCGTATCTTCTGATATAATATCATAAATCTTTAATTCATCCTTCAAACCTGGATCCATCAACTTTCATGTTCTAAATGTAACATATTTACATATTATTGAGAATATAGTGCATGTGTTAGCTAACAGTTGCCATATTAGCATTTATTTTAAATAATGTTTCTGTTCACAGGATGTATATGCTCAACCAAATCTGTAGGGAAATAGCCTTTTCAGCTGCTACATGCTAAACTATGCCACCGTCTCTGTGCTTGCTGTTTTGTGCTGTGCAGATAGTGTGCAGTGGCTTTATTAGACCTTTTTGGATAAAAACAGCTTTACAATGTATTAGATTAGAGCAGTGAGACTGAACGAAAACACAGCAAGTTTCAAAATGAAAAACCAAAACAATGAGCTGAAAGATGCTAAGTTGCTCAGTATAGCAGAAAAGAACTTCAGATTTGGGTGGATTAATCACTATGAGCAACCACCAAAAATACTGATTATTGCAGCTTTAAATTTACTGTGGGTTAAAAAACATTTCATTACATGCAGTGTTAACAACAGGGTTCAGGTGCCACTAGGCATAAACATGGCTTTATATTATTCTGAGTAATGCTAGATTGATTCACATGCTGAGCTGTGTCACAAGACTTCCTTCAAGATCACACTAAAACTTTCACAATTAACTTCGAAGAAAGCTATCCACAGAACTGCTGTATCCACTTGAGATAATGACTTGTGTGCGCTCAGTTGTGTCTGGGGAATTTTACACGTCCCTGTTTTTAATTGAAATGCTTGCCACTCTGCAATCTTTATACGCAAGGGATGCTTTTTTTGCAAGATAATATCTGACCTGTTTCAAAAAAGTGCCAGGAAATGCTGATTAAGGGTGTGGACTAAGCAGACTGCACATTTAGATTCTGTGTTATCCTTTTTAAAGGTTATGCACAGAAAGACTTTACCACATGATGACAAATATCAAGTGATTTTATGTGACACAGTGGACACGGTCAGAGAACCATGTGATGTGTTGGAACATTCTGTGCTGACTAAAAACAGAAAAAGCAGCATATATATATATACATACATATATATACATACATACTTACATATAAATATATATATATATATAAAGGGATGCAGCTCTGGTGTCACTATCTATGCAATGTTTATTCACACCAACACTAATTTCCAGATCTCAAAGCTGTGAAAATCACATGTTAGCGAGACATTTATGAAAGCTGCTGTGTGAGTGAGACGACTATCAACACTCAAATAAAGAGGCTATATTATAATCTAAAGGACCAACACTCTCACTACTCTCTGTGCTACACACTTACTCCTGTGTCATCGGTCCATTTTCAACAGTAATTTAGAGGCCGTTTTTCAATTATGACATAATAATTCATGACTTTTGTGAATATCTGAATTTTAAAACACTGGTCCCTCCAGTAGTTGACATTTCGCACTGGGCAGACACATTACCGTGGTCACCTCCACCCTCTCAGTTTTTGAGTAATTTTTCAAAGTGTTGGGAACTGAAGACTTCCTCCTCCACTGAGAGACTGGATATCAGCCACTCCCCATGTCGCATCATTTAATTTCACGCCTTCTTTTCCTGCCTCTTCGCATCATACATCCATAATATGGATGGAGAATGCCAATGCAGAGATAGAGAGATGCAGAGGCCTTTGTAAATGTGCCTGTCAAAAGCTAATTCCATCCAGTTGCTGCACTTCATCTTTGATATGCCTGCAGATTTGCTGGTGCAGCCAAATCACTGCGTGCCTTTTGCTCTTCAAATACTTAGGCTTTGTCAGATCATTTCAAGTTTTCAGCTTGTCTAAGACATCCAGCAGAGGCAATTACGTGAACTGATTAACTAATTCTCAGATAATGAATGAGATGAGCCAATCTGTGCTTGTTAAGTGTTGCTCTATTTCCTGGTGATGATACTGTCCGCAGAGAGAGCTTTAGATGCTTCTCCACAAACTTCAATTGTCTTGAATGGCACAAGGATGTGAAATGCACAATTCATCTGAAAATGATCTTAATTACCTTGTCAAAATGTGCTCAAATTAAGGTGGGAGTATCTGCAGTCACTCGGGAAAGAGGTTTTTAATGAAGTTTATGATTCACATGGATAATAGGCAAGCTGACAAGGTCTGTCTAATTACTTATTCCTCTGGCCCTGAACACCAAAGCAGCAGCTCTCAGAGGTATACAGATGTTCAGTAAGTCATGCCATCTTTCAAAGACATTTCAGGCCGAGGAGCATGCTAGAGTACATGTCATTGTGAAAGGGTAAACATAAAGTATGCCTTCCAAACAATCTGCTGAGATATAGCCTGGATGAGCAGATCCTGAAGTAACAAGACAATAAAGTCTGTTATTATCTATGCATAGCTCACACAATGCGTACATCTAAATCGTAAACATGCTTTATTATATCAGAAGATTGAATGCAAACGCCACGATAAATTCCATGGCAACACCAAGCATACGAGGAGATGATCCACTTTGCCATATGTTGGCAGTAAGTCCTTCAATAGCGGCAGTAATTCCCCTGAAACAATAACTGAGTCTTGTATACAGAACTTTTACAGCTGCGTCTATTCTCACTTGTCTCTCCTCCCTGAGATGGATGCCGGCTGGAACATACAGTAATGAACCATGCAGTAAGTAAACCTGAGTCCATTAAGCCCTAACAGATTGATTCAGTCACTAAATAATGCAGGCATTGAAAGAGACAAACGCTCAATCAATATTCGGTGCTATTGTTACCTTTACGCAGGCCGTATTGATGGACAAGATGGTTCCTACCATGTTGTGGTGAGAGATTGAATAACCAAACCAAACACTACCACAATGCAGAAAAGGTGACAATAACATTTTGTATCTTACATG
Source organism: Helostoma temminkii (assembly GCA_900302695.1). Classification (NCBI taxonomy): domain Eukaryota; kingdom Metazoa; phylum Chordata; class Actinopteri; order Anabantiformes; family Helostomatidae; genus Helostoma; species Helostoma temminkii. The sequence continues at coordinate 14,337 of OMLM01010388.1, read as the reverse complement.
TAGTTATGACGTGTTGTTTCACGTTAAATTCAATTTAATAGCTTTTTTAAATTGACCTCATCACTAGTGATATCACGTATCACGAGACAACATAGTACCTGATGTACACTGTAGGATCTGTCACATTTAGAAAGGAATGAGTGGGTTGCAATCCACAACCTCACTGCTAGATTCTTATAAATTTTATACACTGCACAATTATAGATACATAAGGCAAGTCCAGGACCAAGCGCAGAAAAGACAAAAATACTGAAACAATCTCCAATCTGGATCAAGATTTCCTGAAACTCTTCTCAAAACTAATGTTTACCCACCACCCTTCGAGTTGTAGTTCCTTATTCTGTCTTAACAGAAAAACTGCTTAATACCATAAGAAAGGAGTTATATGTAGTCAATATATGTAGTTAATACTTCTGAAATGTATATATTTCTAATTGTATGTTTGTAATTGCCTATCTTGTGTATTTCCATTTGCTAAAGTGTAATATAAGAGCTCCTCAGAGGCCTAAGATTTGTTCTCATCTTTAGAGTGACTCAGTGTTTTGGAAAGGATTCACATATGGTCAGCGCCCACTGTCATTTGCTGCTTGATGGACATGGGAACACTGGTGATTTTGAAGCTGCCAGAATGGCTGGTGTCCACAGATGGCTGGGGCCTAATGCTGCCTCATAACGACGTTTCTGCCCTTTTCAAGGTGACTTCCTTCGCTGTGGAGGACTGCAGCTGGAGTCCAAGGTAGGCACTACTGAAGTTCTATGGACTGATCTATGTGAGTGAATTCATCGAAAATCAGCTAAGAAAATCCTAAAAATTCTATAAGACACAAA
>OMLM01010388.1:0-13457 GCA_900302695.1 Helostoma temminkii | reverse complement strand
ATAAGACACACACGCACACACACACACACACACACACACACACACACACACACACACACACACACACACACACACACACACACACACACACACACACAGACAAATACCCACTGTTCTAGTGGATGTGTCTGTGTGTGATATATTGTGAACAGATACTGCATTTCCCCAAAGAACTGAGCTTATCAGTCAGTAGCTTGCTCTGGGCTTATCAAAGCAGCCCATGATAACTCACTGTAGCCTGCAGATGACATTAGCATTTGCCGTGTTAATCCTGCTAAAGCATCAGCTTCAACCCTTGCGTTAAATGTTAAAACACTCTTTCCTAAAGTTTACTCCAACAATAACAGCTGCACAGTCACCTATCAGAACGACCTGGTGATTTCAGAGGCAAAAGGCACCACAGTGTATCAATATGGACATTTTCAGGCCTTCTGTGAGGTTTAAATGCTAGTTATATATCTTTGACAATAAAAAGTCCCTGTCATATTGAGTCTGCCACAGCCACTGTCACATCAGAACATTCACTAATCAGATCAGAATAAAAAGAACTCAAAACACGACAAGGTGTGAAAGTTTCTCTTTTCCAAAATGACAGACTGAACCTTTTTCCACATTAATCTGCAGCTAAATACCACAAATTGCAACTGGCACAAGGACCATTTTCACTATCTCAAAATATCATGTTTACTCACAGTACACCTTAACAGCATAAGTGTGAATGTTGCAACAAGACACAGAATGAAATTCAAGCCAAGTTAAATTAAATATACAGTATAGTGATTTACATGTTAGTTATTATTATGTTAGTATTGTCGAATTGATGCAACTGTTGTTTGTCAGTTCTCTTTGAATCCATTTGTATCTACAAATCCAGATGGCTTGTGAGGTTAATCAACTGTGTCAAAGTGTCCAGGTTTCATATTTGTATCAGGAAGCAGATGTTCTCAGAATAAACTAAAAGCAACATCTGACTGCATCACCACCCGCTTTGAAGCAGCACCTGTTATTGTGCCACCAGAAATAATGGTGACTGACTCATCTTGTTTTGTTTTGTTGTTGGGTTTTTTTCATTAACAAAACTTCCCATCTGGTAAAAGTAGATGAGAGGTGTGGGCAGAATAAGATGCAGCACAATACAGCATAAAAATTGGCTCCCGGGCTTATTGTCTTATTGACTGGTGGTGTAATTGATGTATCCTCCAAACTGATAATCCGTCTTTTATCAAATCAAATAATACTAGATGATGCAATTTCTGAAGAAATTGTGTGGGAGAGCTATGACGTAGAGGAAGATATGCTGATCGCTTACAGGCTGTTGACTGATGAGAAGTTATTTCAAAATTGCATCTAAAAGTGCAAAAAAGTAAATGCTGACAAACTTTTTTTTTAAAAAGTTGACATAGACAAGAAGTTGAGAAAGTGAAAAGTTGAGAAACAGAAAAAGCTGATATCCTCAAAAAGTTATGAGTGACAAGCTAGAAACAAAAGCAATAGATGACAAAAAGAAGAAGGATAAGAGATAAATGACAGAAAGAGAAAGCGTTAAGGAAATAACAAAGGTCAATGTTAATGTTATTTTATGTGATCATAGAATGATCAGAGGGAGGTGTGTTATTAAAATGATTGAATTAATAACATCGGTCCATCCATCCATCCATTTTCTCAACCACGTAGTCCCAGTAGGGGTCGCGGGCAGGCTGGAGTCTATCCCAGCTATCATATGGGCGAGAGGCGGAGTGAACCCTGGATAGGTCATTTTAAAACATCCATCCATCCATTCGTTTTCTGAACCACTTAGTCCCAGTAGGGGTTGCGTGCACACTGGAGCCTATCACAGCCGGCATATGGGCGAGAGGCGAGGGTACACCCTGTACAGGTCATTTTATAACATTTTCTGTTAATATAGTGATAGTATGTTGAGAGATAATTTATTCTTCATTGTCCGTCATGTGTTTTTTTGTTCAACTCAGGATGTTCATTTATTGTTCCTGTTTTGACTAGTGTGCTCCTGGTCCTGAGATGGTGGGGATGTTTTCACAGCTCTCCCACTAAATATACAATACTTGACCATGACAAAAACCAAAATATATTGATAACCAAAAGTTATCAAATAAATTTTTTTTTTCATATGCCACAGATGTGGTAGGTTTTGGGGATGTAAAATCCTGTTTTTTCTAATTTGCAAATGGCAATTAATGTTTGTGATGTAGCCTTTTCTGTACAGACAGTTATCACTGAATTATAATGAAGAAAACTTAATGTGAAAAATGTAATAATTCTTAGCCAAATTGCTTGCAGTGGGCATCTGATTGTTGATATGAGAAAGTCCCACTGAATCACATTTAACTGAGTGATAATGAAGTCCCGTACATTAGTCAATGTATGTAGAAATTATATATATTGATAAACTTTATGTAAAATATTTAATACATAAAACCAATGAAATGCAAACAAAACAAAAAAATATTATACTGAAATCTTGTATTATAAACTGTCATTACACACTAAAATAACTGTGCTTGGGATGCAGAGGACCAAGTGAAGTTTAATTATTTCCCACTCCTGTCTAGCTGCTGGTCCTGCTAGACTTTAATTAGCTCCATTCTCCTCACTACAGAGAGATTATGACCAGATGCCTTGAGGCCCAGCCCAGGTGGTTATGGAGACGGGACTTCAAAGAAAAAAAACACAGAATAATTTTTTGGTTCATTACTTCTGAAAGGAGTTGCCGGTGAGTTTAATAAATGCCATCTAGACAAGCAGGCCATCACATGAGATCAAGCTTGAGTTTCATGGACTGATTGATTGGTTATGAAAATTAGATTTCATAAAGTAGCTAGGACAGTTTCCTGGTGGCCAACAGAGCACATAAGAATACTGTGTGGGTAAACTCATGTAGAGGTTTTAGCCTTTTTAATAATAGGAAAGATGTACCATCATATTTGACTGACAAAAATGTTTAATAAATTATTGAATACAGGACAGCTGAGCCCGAAGGTCGACAAATTAGGATTCAAGGCAAAATATTTAAATGCAGGGATTTTAGTTTTTATCAGTGACAGTTTTTTTTTCCTCAGAGTACATTGTAGTTGAGAATAACATTACTTGTATAGCGATTTAGGGTGTTTTCCCACCTTTTGCATTTATTCTAGTGCACTTGATGAGTTTATAAACTTGTTCTGTTTTCCAGTTTCTTTTCACACAGAGAAAAATTCAAACAAACAAAATGTGTCACTTCGAACCACATGAGAATGTCCTCTTCTCCTATTGGTTGGACGTGTCCGCAGTGGGAAGAAAAAAGTCAGTACAGAAATAAGTACCTGTGTTGTGCACGGCTACTTTTGCTACTGTTTCTGTGTCTTTTAACTCTAACATTTGAAGTTTTCACTTTAGAATTATCAGCAGAAGGGATGACCTATGTTACATTGTAGATCTGTTGTAGTATTGTTGTAGTATGTATTTGTGGACACAGTTACCACAGTAACACTACTCACGCTCACAACACCTTTGAAATGAAAGGCAATGTTCTGGCCTACAGAGAGGCTATATCAGCAAAGAGTCAGCAAAACCAGAGGGGTGGGAGAAACATTACAAGATAAACTCATATTGACACTTCTGGCAGAATGCATCATTTGTCTCCCCAACCTATTCTCTGTTTGCAAACGGGCCTTCAGCATGAGCCAAACGTTCCTGTTCAGACACACTATTTACAATCATTTACAGAGGTGAAGATAAGAAAAGAATCCTTGTGATGCTTGTAGATGCAGAAATATATACAGTCAACTCTATTTAATGTTGCAATAATTATAAAGCTTTCAATCTGTTCAGATGTCAACCTAAAAATCTATTTTATGGCTGTAGATAATGTATTTAGTGTTTAATGCTTAGAGCATCTTTTACATATCCATTGTCTTTGTGTCTGCCGTTGAAGCCTCTCTCTCTCTCTCTCTTCATTTCTTTTCATCTGCTGGTCCAGTTCTTTAAATTTTTACAAAAAAAAAACAAACAAAACAAAACAAAGCATTAAACTGCAGTGAGACCTATGATGTATTTATTCTATTCTCTTCCTCTGAGAAACAATGGCACTCACAGTACCTTTGCACATCCTTGCCTCTTCTATGCTTACAAAAAAGAACGATTCTTTGGATCGTGGCAACCTTTCACCCAGAGCTAGCTACACCGCTCACGATAAATTATAAATACGCCATAACCTTTCTGTGCAAAACCTGCCTTTCATCAGCACCCTGTAGTCAGATAGTTCTGAGCAGGCTCAGCTATTCCGAACTGCCCTGGCTAATTGTTAAACATGTTCTTGTCAATCAAGCCTATCCCACATGGCAACTCCTCAGCCGGCACTACAATGAGCTGCCTCAGCCATAGTAGCCCTTGACGAGTAATTGCCGTCCATTCACCAGAAGCCCATCTCCATTCCATTAGTGGCTGTGCAATATGAATGGTTGAAGCTGGTTGTTGACTGCAGATCTATTCAAGCTTGTACATGTGCTGAATAGCCCCTTTTTTGTGGCATGTGTTTCATTTCCACATGGACAGGCCATACAGGAGAAGAGGTAATTGCATTTGTGATGGTATTGTGTCAAGAGACAGTGTGCCATATCCTCTTCACTTTATGAATCAAAATGTAACTGTACATTCATAGCAGAAGAGACAGAATCAGTGAGGAGCTTGCTCATGTGAGAATCAAAAGAAGTTACATTACTGTTCTAACTTTATTTAGCAGCTGTAGCCGAATTGATCTCCCCTTACGAACCTCATCTAACTCTGTCACATGGTTTGTTAGCTGCATACAAGCAGCTGCACGCAATGAGAAAACATGGTGATACCTCGGGGGAGACTCTTGGTGGTTGGCACATGATACATTACAAAGACTTATTGCTCTGTGATAATGGCAAAATAACTATCAGATAGATACACATGATCATTGTGTCATTATTATCCCAAAAATGAAAAACAAAAAAGGACAAGCTACTGATGTAGGTGGTAAGCCACTCTGTACAGTGATGAGATGCTCTGAAATGGTATATCAACATCTATAAATGTCTCTGGCTTCAATAGAGGACCTCAGGAGCAATCAGAGTAAACCAAAGATCTATTCTCCAGCCTCTGTTCAAGTGCTTCTTTAAAAGCAGTCAACACTTCTGAGGTGTCATTGAAGCCATCTTGAGATTTTGAAATGGATGTTACATGACATTAAATGAAGGAGTGGGATCTTTCAAGCATTTCTCATTCCAATAAGCCCAAGGAGTGTGTTTAGATTCAGAATGGTTCCACTCGGCTGGAGAGAAACATTTTCTGAATTTAAACGCTAACCAATTCTTCAGCAAGCCCTTCACTCACATGAAGCGTTAAATTCAACTCAAAGCAGCAGCAAAAGAGATTTACATTTTCCATATACAGGCTTTAGAGCCTTTGGGCTGCTGAAGATTTGCATTAAGGGGATTTTTTTTCCTCCCCACTCTCATCTAAAAAACTTTGTAAAGTTTAATCATGGTTTCTATTGGTGCCTCTGGGTTTTGTATCTGAAGCTGTGTCCCTCTGGCAGGTATAAATAAATAAAAATATAAATAAACAATCGAAAGCTCTCCCCATGTCTAAATATAGATTTCACAAATGATTCCAGCTAGGGTAGTTCATCTTAATATTACCCCCTCAAATATTGAATTTGTAATTATGGCTTTTTGTGTGGCCTTAGTGGAGCACACAAACCCCTTCAGCTTTGAAGGAATACCTCGTTAAAAACAAACTTTCCTTGCAGCAATTCTACAAGCAATTTCATCTTCTGCTTAACACAGTGATTTTTAATTTACTTTAATTTAATTTAAAAAGTTATTTATCAAAGTCTATATATTTTATAATTTGAATGCATCTGAAGGTTCTTACCCGCATTCCCAGCTCAATGTTCTCGCCTCCGTAGACCTCCATGCCAGGATCCAGCAAACCAATCTCACCAAAGTATTCCCGATCAACCACAAAGGAGCAGCCAATCATAGCTGGAGTTCTGGGTGAACAGAGACAGACATCGTTTCTTGAATATTATTATGCAATCTCTCAGTTTTAAACACCCACAGAGAATCCAAAAAATATTCAATGCAATTGAGATAGAAGACATTTCAAGTTTTGAAGCCTGGAAAAATACACAAACAACACAAGAATTAGTTGCTATGTTTTCATTGATAAGTTTTGTAAATCAGTCCTGCAATTGATCAGTTCAGTCAACTTAATATTAATGTTCAGATGGCATACAATATTGGTTTTGCTTCCTGATTTAAAAGCTTGAAGGCCTACAGTATACTCATGCACTGAGAAGTTTGATTTTAATATGGGGAAATGAAACATCTTTAAACCATTTATTAGGGCCAAAGAGCTCTTTTACTGTAGACAAATGTGATTTTGAATTGCTGAAACTATGATTAATGCATGTGTGCAGCATAAAGAGGCTCTTGTCTGTTTCCATTGCTCTATAATGGACTGTACTGCCTGAACACAACTTATTCTTTTGTGTTTTCCTTTGAGGCAAAGTTAAATATATCATCTGCTCAGTATGCAGCCATGGTAACTGAGACATAACCAACTGTTGTTGCCTATTTACACATACAACAGACAATGAGGAACAATTGCATTAATGTGTATTCAATACTTTGTAAGTCAAACATTCCCTCTCCTTTTCGCTCTGGTTTGGACTCCATGGACTTGAACTAAATGCTGAACTATGTTCTTTAGCTAAACATTAACTTTGTCTGTTTGCTGGAGGCAGTGCTGGGTGGGTTTACTGTATTAGAAACCAAAATAGTTTCAGGTTGTAAAGTAAAAGCAAAATGCTGAAAGACATTAAAATGCTCCATATCAGTGATGTGAACTGGACATTTGGGGATAATGTGGGTTCAGTGTTATGCGTCACACGTTTCAAAATATTGATTTATACAGCTTTAATTTTTATGTGAAATATTCTCTACCAATCAACACTCTAGCGAGGCATTTTAACAGAGATTTTGTCATTTCATTGTAAAGAGTAATTAGAAGTGAGCTTAAAAACTAGCCAGGTTCAGCTGGTAAAAAGAGGGTAACAGAGTGTTTTTAACCATGGGAAGCACTTACTTTCCACCTTTACTAAGAGAAATTGTCCCATTTTAGCTGCTTTCCCCCCAGGGTTCCTTTTCAGCACCATTATCTGTCAGACCTTAAGTGCTCTGGGACAAAGCCCCATAAAAAACACTGCATTCATACCCTGCACTGAGCTGTACTACTACTACTACTGTTATTATTTTAATCTGAAGTGACCAATGAATGGCTTTATTCCTCTTTCTGGAATGATCCCTATGGTTAGGTTCACCAGTTCACCATATAATATTATAAATAAGAAGCAAATGTGTGTCAGCCACTACAGTTTGAGAGACATGACAATACAGTGGGAGGTACTACAAAGTGGGAGCTGCACTATGATTCATGGACTGTATTAAAACAGTAGAGTAAGCCACAGGGTGTGTGAGCCAAAAAGAAAGGTCCTTTTAGTTTAGGTCCAACATAAAACACTCTCTGGACCATCAGTGTGGAGTGTTATTTTGAAAATTCTGGATCTGTAACAAAATAAATCCCTGACTCAGAGGGATCAACATTTATACAGTAGCATTTCCAAAGAAAGCTTTCCCCACTATTTTGATGACATGAATGTTTATTTAGCGACATTCATGAGTATGTGTTGCAAAGACATATGTAAAAGACACACTATATAGACTAGTCACATCATTTTATATGAGTAAGCTAAGTGTAATGGCAGGTTTATTGCTTTATGGTCATTACTGTACTGACTGACAGATGTCACATAGCCAAGGGCAAAATCTTCAGTCTTCAGAGGTGAGTGTTGGATGTTTGATTTCAAAGACTTATGGAATAATGTTTATGGAAGGACATACTCCACTTTGCAATACCAGTGTACAATTGTGTCATGTTTGAGTTCTAGAAAATCCAGCAGAGTAATACATCTTCACTTTAGAGCACCCCATCATGTTGGTTTCACAGTCACATGTGGCAATTCGATGTTTGTATATGGTGAAGTTTTAGTAGTGATCTCTCACCATCAGCATTTACTGTAGTTGATATTCAACAAAGGTGCACCCTTTGCTGTCATCAGCTAATAACTCCAAATACATTTATTCCACATTGAAAGAGAGTTTTAAAATTCACCATGCTTGCTGACTTATACACTGTTATTACCTCGCATAGCCTCATGCTGTCTTGTTTAAATTATAAGCTGGTGTCAGCGAGGCTTGCAAGTGCCATTATTTGCACTGGCTGTGCAGATAAAAAGACAGACACAGCACAGACTCAGCCCCGTTCACCTCATCCTTTCTCCTCTCTTGACAAGTGACCTACCTTGCCTTTCTTGGTAGCACAAACTTTGTGCAGCTTTCGTTGAGTGCTCCCTTTAGAATAAGCTTCCTGCAATGTAAACACCATTTCTTTGTTTAAGTGACAGACTCAGCACCTTAAGTCAGGCAGCTGTGATAATAAAGGTGAATTCTCTGGCTGACCACATTCGATTATGTTTGTGATGCTTTTCAACACATTGTAAGGTATAATGTAAAAAGAAACATTCTCACATTGGACATAACAGTAGTTGCATCTTTACTGGGTAATGAAAGCAAAGTTTGGTGCTTCACTTGTCCAGTGTGCAAGGTTACCAAACACGCAATATAGAAAATAAATATGAAAAGTTATTCCCCTAGGGGAGCCAATTAAAGCAAAATTAGAACCAGCTGTTTTTCAAAAAATGAAAAAGGAAAGCAAGTGAGAATGAATTATATGCAAACAAGTCCATCTCAGGTTTCAAGAATCCAAAATTCAACAGTCATGCATAGACAAATCAATCCGTGACAGAGACAAAGATGCCAATTTCTCCATCAACAGGAAAACTACACTGATTGTGATGCAAAGCAGTCACAGTTTTTGTATAACCCTGCCCTCCATTGTGTGTGAAATACACAAACACTTTTCATCTTCTTGTGTGTAGTGTTTTGTAAGTGTGAATGACACAGTGAGCCATTGCTCTCACCCCATCACCACCTTTCTCACCTGCATTGGCTCTTTGTACTGCACTCACAGTTAATGTGTAGCACACACACACACACACACACACACACACACACACACACACACACACACACACACTAAGGGCATTTGGCTGTTTCCTCTCTGGGTTAACTTTGTGTTTCCAATAAACAGGTGGGTGTTTTCTTAAATCCATTCAGGTAATTAGACAACACTATTCACTATTCAAGTGTTTATTACTGTTTATTTTAAAGTTACAAAGTGTAGATAATGTAAGGTTAAATGCCTGGTAACTTCAGTAAAAGACAGACTTTAAAAAGGCAAAAAAAGGCAAAATTTCAGCTTGGTGCTAACATTTGAGGCAGTAAAACAGTGGTCACAGGAAACGGAAGCAGGATCAGACAGATATTTATTTATATTTGTGTATGTTATAGAAGATACCAAGCTTTATGGTACTTAAAATAATAACATTGGAGTTTTTACTACTGCAGGATATTAACATATTTTACAGCATTTTTAGTTCTTTACCAACCAAAAAGACGTTGAGCTAGATCAACTACCTAACATATATGACTTCTTCAGTGATTATTTAAATGCTGTAAAGCTTGACGCAGCCTTCATAGCCAGAGCATCTGCTTTAAAACCATGAAATCAGAGCCAGAATGATGGCCCACACTTCCTGGTTGACTTAATTCACCAAATCAAAGTGTAACATAAAGAAACAGACAAAAAAAAGCACAAATACTGTGTGGTGATTCTGATCTGTTTTACTGCTCAACAAGAATATGAAATAAAACACCCAAATACTGTTGCATAAACTTTTTACTAAAATGACAAATGCATATTTGTGGATAGTGAATAATACTGAATTGCTCAATTTTGGCTTGAGTACTGCCTGTGTTCTCTGATATTCAGAGGTGGTTAGTAAAGTAAAGTACATTTACTCATGTTCTGTACTTGTGTATAATTTAAGGTACAGTACTTGTATTTTACTTGAGTATTTCCATTGTATGTTACTTTTACTTTTGTTGGGGAAGATTTATCCAGTTGAGGTTATTTGGAATTTGATTTGCAACTTTCTCATCCAAGCAGGTTTTTCCAAAGAAGCTATTTGGATGAGTAGTGACATGTTTTGACCTAACAAGAAAGAAGTGATGTTGCTATTACTCAGCTTCCAAATAAATGCTCATGTATCATTGATGGGTCAACCCTCAAATTAACGGTTACTTGTATTGTGGAGGAGGAGCTTTCTATGGGCACTTTTACTTGAGTGTTGAGTTTGTGTAGGAAGAACAGGGTCAGAGGATGACTTGCACAAGGAATAGTCTGACCTGATGGGAACCCTATAGTAAGTCCTTTAGGCCTTTAGGCCTACAGAATTATATTCCCACAGAACTCTGGCTTAACTATTGTAGCAATTGTCTGTTGTTGTTTAAGACAGAATGGTTACATGTCTTTTCTTTAATAACACCTGCTGTTTTTCCCTATTAGGTGATGACTTGCTATTATGTTTAATTTAGTAGTGATATATACAGCTATATATATGATATGGTTGAGGCAGTTACTGCAGCTCCTCTTCCTGTGTTGTTTTTGTTAGTTTTGTTGAGTTTTGTTGGTTGATCTTCATCCAGTTTTAGAGCCAGTTTTCCTCTCCACTGTCGCCTAGTTCTTGCTCAAGACGGATTTGTTGGGTTTTCTTTATTATTTAAGTTGTATTGTAAGGTCCTAAACCTTACATTGTAGTGCAATTTGCTGCTATATAATTAAACACGAATTGAACTTGAATTGAATAAGAGCAGGAAGCAGGTTTTTAAGGAGAAAGATGAACAACTTTTGCAGACAAATGAAGTATGAATTTTTCTACTGTTGTCCATTTGCTGATACTACTAAAATAATAAAATACTTTTCAGTGAATTATTACTTACCTGAAAAACACTAGAATCCGGCATCCATCTGGCATCTGGCATAATCTAGTTTGTATGACTAAACAAAAACGTTAATGTTTTGTGTCAATGTTAATGTTAATGTGTCAATACCAGCCAAGATTTTGGAAAGGCTACTGTAGGGATGTTACTGTGGCACAGCAGTCATGATAACATATAAATACAAACAACTAAGGAAATACTTTACAACAAAAGGTCCTGAAAATGAACACAGGATTCATTATAGTGATATCAGTATGACGTGGAGCTTGTAAAGGTTCAGGCCAAACAGTTAAGTGAAAAATGGAAGATTATCTGTGCTGTAAATATTGGAATGTGGCATCTGTATATATCAGAATGCTTTATTGGTCAAAACCTAATGGAATGATACTGTAATAAGTGGATTTTATGTACAGTGTCTGGCTGTATTATCTTCAGTATGCTTGCATTTATATTTATATACATGTTATACAGTAGCATGACACTACAGAATCCAGGAACGGCTATGGATGTGATTTTTTTACTGCTATTTTCTCAAGGTAATGATCAAAATGAGTGATCATATGATCACATCTGATTCGTCCATCAAAGTCTATGTTAATGAGAATATGACTTTTCCATGATTAAGCTTGGATTTTTCTCATGAATATGTTGATGCTTTAGTAGTGGTTAAGTTAGACTACTGAAACAAACATTGGTAACTTCCTCCTCTCTACCTTTAGCTGTCTATTCCTCTGTAGTCCTGAGAGAGCAGGAGGGACCATTAGCTTTTACTTTATTGTAAATATATTTTAAATAAAAATTATTATTTACTGGAACCCCCTATTGGAGCTCAATACGTTAATGTTAACTGGCTACAACCAGATGTGTCGTGCAACTATGATGCATATGCATGTGTCCATGGCCATTTTTAAGAACAGTCAATGTTAAACATTATAGTTAGTTATTGTAGAGAGACTTGGATATTGCATGTCTTCAAACTGCTTTACAAACCCATGTCGTACCATTTTGCTGTGGAACGTTGCCATAACAAGAACCATAAATCTGTATAGACGTTTCACGTGGTTTCCAGACAACACCTAACTTCTTCTTAACTTTAGTGAAAAAGCCTGCTCTGCTGGAAGATCCAGATTTTTTTTCTTAACAGCTGTTGAGAATGCAAAGTAACAACAAAGTAACATTTACATTTAGTCATTTGGCGGACACTTTTATCCAAGGTGACTTACAAGTGAGGTACAAGGCAAGCAAAAATCTCAAGACAATGAGATAACATTAAAGCAAAATGCTATTGGAAGAAGTGTGTCCATTTCATGTGATGCAAGTGCAAGATTTTTTTTTTTTTATTGAAATGCAATTTAAGAAAAGTTCTGTTTTTAGCAGTTTCTTGAATATTGGGAGTCGGGCTGCTGACCATGCAGAGTTCAGTAGCTTATTCCACCATCATGGAACCACTGAGCTGAAGCAAAGCTTGCTTGGGATCTTTTGTTTGGTGATGGGACCACCAGATGCTGTTCATTGGCAGAACACAGTGGACAGGAGGGATTGTAAACCTGAATGAGGAAGTTGAGGTAGATAGGTGCTGTTGAGTTGACTACTGTGTATGCAAGAGTAAGAGCTTTGAACCTGATGTGGCAACTACAAAAAGCCAGTGTAGATATCTGAAAATTGGTGTGACGTGTGCTTTTTGGCTGTTTAAAAATGAGACCTGCTACTGCATTTTGGATCATGTGGAGATGTTTGATTGTGCAAGCCAGGGCTCAACAGGGCTTTGCAGTAATCGAGAGGAATATGACCAGTGCCTGCACAATCACTTGGGTTGCATATTCAGATAGGTACATAAGGTCTGATCTTTCTTATGTTGTAGAGGCTGACCTAAAGATGTCTTTCTCTCAACCAAGTAGAGATTTAACATGTTTAATCCACTGCCCACATTCATGGTGTCACGATCCTTGGCTTCTGTCCCCCTTCCGTTCTGTTCTGCTGGTTTTTCCCATCACCTCTTCCTGATTTGCCCAGCCACACCTTCTCAACCTGCAATAGACTCACTCACCTGACCACGCCTTCTGCCCTGTTCTCCAAACATACTCACACACTCTGATCTGACCACACCCCCGGCCCTGTTCTCCAGACACACACACACACACACACACACACACACACACACTCTGATCTGACCACACCTCTGCCCTGTTCTCCAGACCCAGACACACACACACTCACACTCACTCACTATCTGAGCCGACCACACCTCCTGCCCTGTTCTCCAGACCCAGACCACACACTCACACTCACTCACTATCTGAGCCGACCACACCTCCTGCCCTGTTCTCCAGAGACACACACCTGAATGTACTTAGTCTATCAGCCAGCTGCAGCCCATGAACAATCTTATCCTCTCCATATATACCCCCAGTCTCCATAGAACCCTTGCCGGATTATCATGTCATATTGCCATGTTGTATTGCCACTTGT
>OMLM01010386.1:0-18323 GCA_900302695.1 Helostoma temminkii | reverse complement strand
CTGGATGGTGTCACAACAACTGACCAAATCTGAGCGTAGTCATTAGCTCCCTTTCATTATTTCTGGGCCTGTATCTTTCCCTCTCTCAGTTTTTTCAGTATCTCTCAGATTCTTGTTTTCCACTCTCGTTCTGCATCATCCCTCCATCTCTCTTTCTACCTTCTGTAATTGTAGTAATGAGTAGGTGGTAGGTGGTGAGGAATGAGTACATAATTGTTTATTTTTAAGATGCCAAGGGTATTTATTTATTTATTTATTGAATGGCTGCCATGGACTTTAAGATGCACACACACATATGATGGAATAGGTTAAAAGAATCAATTTTTTGTAGAATATTTTAGTCACTCTCTGATTTGAACTTTTTTTTTAAGTGACAAAATAACAGTACTGCAATTTCAGTTTTATATGATTACAACTTCATTTGTCCTTTAAGAACAATGAAATAAATACAGCAGCTTTCACTAAATCACATGGCCACATGCATAAAATACACTCAATAATAAATGGATAAATCAATAGATTAAAAAAAAAACAGCAAACAACAAGCAGAATTGTCAGTAAGATTGGTACCAAAATAAAGAAAATACAAATTAATTAAGAAGTCAGACAGCAGAAGGAATAAAGGACTTGAAGTAATGTGTTTTACAACACCCTGAAGGCAACTGGGAAATTACACCTAAGACATGCTCTGGTAAGTCCAGTCTTTATTCCTAGTCCTTCTTCACACTAGTTCTTCTTTCACTCCATCTCCTTCCTCTTAGTTATTGATCATCATTTTTGACCTTTTTTTTTAACTTTCTTTTTACCTCGTACCTTACTTGCCTTTGTTTTGCAGTCAGTACATAACAACACATTTTACCATCATTCTTCTACATTTATGTTATCAATAGCATCAAATTTTACATTGTTTAAAATACACTTTTCTTTTACTTTTGTGCTTTAAGTAAAATTTAAATCATGTACTTGAGCACTTTTACTGGAATAGAAAAGAAATATGATACCTATGCTTGCAATGCAGTGTTGTTCTAGGCAAATACTTTTACTTGATTATGGTTTATGTGTACTTTATACACCTCTGCTAAATATTACTGAAGCTCTGATTTGGACTTCTCAGAACAGGTGCAAAAGATAACAAGCAAACTTCAGCAGGGGCTAAGAATGATGAAAAAACATCAGATTTCAGGACAAGTTTTGCCCCAGGGAAGGCTTGTGGACTAGTTCCTGCGAAAGAAGAGCACCACTGTAGGAACTAGGATTTTTCCCAAAATCCAGGATTAGAAAGAAAATTTCCATGAATTTCCCCGTGTAATTTCCCAGTATAAATGAAGAAATTATTAGATGGCATATGAAGTAAGAGAGTAACAAAACAGAGAATGGCAACATGAATACTGGTTCAGTGAATAGTGAGATTAAAGCTGAATTACTCTTTTTTATAAAATACAATCATATGATGAGTCTAATGAATCAAAGGTGAGTCCTTTTTCAGCCTTCAGTAAGAATATTCTTTCTAAGTCTTCTTTATTTTGTTTATAAAACAATGATAAGTCATTTGACTGATAATTCCTATGGTGATTTTATCTGAGATTCAAAACAGTTGCATGCATGCATAAAAAAGATACACTTATGCATATGCTTCTGAAAAGGAAAAGCACACAACCCACAGTGAATAAACCAAAACAACAACAATGCCAGCCAGTCTGCTGCTGATGGAAGACTATCATGTATGATTTCTTCTGTTGCTCTTTTATGGGAGAACTGTGTAAGTTCTCTGTCAGTCATAATAATAAGCTTATATGCAAAATACTTCCAGCCACTTCCTTGATCCCACACACTGTTAGGAGGAAAAAAGACCTGAGAGGTGGAGCGCAAGTGGAGAAACGGATGGGGAGGAGACGAGAAATAACATAGAGGAAGAGGGGGAGGAGGGTGCAGAAGGAGACATATTAAGAGAGGGAACTGAGGGGAAGATGATAGTGAGAGAAGAAGAAAAGATGGGGGAAGGGGAAGTTATTGAGAGGAAAATAGCAACCACTGTTACGCTCTGCAAGAAATGATTATTAATAGTGTGGTACATAAGTTAGACTGGAAACAGCCCAGATTTCCATGGCATTTTCTCTTGGAATTTGTTGCATTCTAGACAAGAAGTGGAGAAGAAATGACACTGTTACTGATGATTATAATAGTCTTAAAAACATAATTGGAATTACCATGAATTAAATACGTTGAACATGAAAGCCTAATAAGTTTGCTGGACACGAGGTAATATAGAGTACTGTCTGCCAATGCCTGTCTGACATCATGCTGTAACAGCATGCTGTACAACTGTATATGAGTATATGCAGAGCAGTTTGCATGGTTTTAATAACAGTGTTGTCAAACAGTAAAGCAGAATGTGACAAGCATATAACGCATGTTCCACGAGATGCTACCTCCATCCAGATGCCTTTTTAGGACCTAATTATCCATATTTTCATATGTGGAGCATTGCTTTTATCGTAAAGCTTTACACAAGCTGCAGTGAATGCAGCATTCACGAACTGGAGTACTGCAGTATCATGGCATGAACACTCTCCAAGAATATAAAGTCAGCTGGTCAGCCTGCCTGCTGGAAGTTAACTCACTGTGGATTCAAGCCCAGGGCAAAACAGCACTCAGTGCATTCCGAACACTTCATAACTATGCATGAGGATTGCTTGGTTAACCACTCATTTGGCATGTGGTGAGAAAACTTTGACAGTTTCTGTCTACTGCTTGACATGGTGAGATTAATCAGCAATTCTGCATATTCACCTTTTGCTTGAATATGTCAAACTGTAGTATTGATTTTAATCACAACATGACAGAGTACTTTTAAACACCAGATTACTTTATTATCTTATTCACTAGTACAAAATAGAAATAAAGAACTATGTTCAGAAATATGTTTATTTCTAAGTAGATTTTCACATACAATCCTTGGTTGATTGCACGTAGAGGGGTGTACAAATGTACAAAAGTTGAAGACAAAAAGTCAACACACAACAATATTGAGCTATAGATGTATATTTATATCATAGTGATATATTTTTAACATTGTACCTTGTGCACTTTACTTAAACTGTGACAGTTATGTCACAAGTTGCAGACTTTATATGTCTGTTGTGTTGTGAGTAAACACACGTTTGACCACTCCCCCAGTTTTCTTTTGTTTCACAGCTGTTATGTTCAAAATGCAGTTATGTATGAGATGCATGGGGATGTCATGCCTCTCATACATACTTCTGGGGATCACATACTGACACAATAGGATACATTTACAACAAGCATAACCCCTATTTTCCTCCTGGTTTTGAGTACAATCAGAGCTGTCTGACTTTTTGTCGATGTCTAGATTTCTGTATTCTGTATTCTGGATATTTCTGTTTTTTACTATAAGTAAAAAAGATATGTACTTGTTGGGGTTTGTTTGGTCTGCGTTAATGGTGTTTTATTAGGTTGTTAATTTTGCAACAGTAAACAAAATGGATCTAATATTTGCCTTTTTTTCATGTAAAAAACATTAATCCTATTAATTATTTCATTAGTATATCTGACATCCAAGTCCTAGCAGAAGAAAAACACGCAACAGAGAAGAGAAGAGGTACTCGGATATTAAACCGACATTGGGAGCATCCAGTCAACCAGCTTAGAAGAAAACAGTGGGACCTTTACGCATAGCTTAATGTTTTATTTAAAAATTAATAAGATTCTCTAAGTCATCTCACTTCCTGTTTGTCTCATCTGCTCTGTACTGCTTGATCCGACTTCTGTCAAAAATAGACTCAATGGGTATTTTTAGTGAGGTGGCACGTCGGCAAGCTTTGTGCAAGCTTCTGAGACGTGTCACGCTACAGGCAATGTAAAGGGGACCATAGGATAGAAGGGTGCCAATCTGCCCTGGCTGCTATGATATTTATTTATTTTAAAAACTTTTGACTTGTGCACGTGAGGGGATCCAGGAACTCGGATCATGACAGGTGAATCAAGACTGGCTGGGAGTGTAGATAGGGTGGCAGGAAACTCACAGACTGATAGAGAACTGACACTGTATTAAGGAAATCCAGGGGAAACAGAAAGCAGCAAATACTGCAGGCTGGGGTGAACACTTCTGGGTTGGTGGTCAAGGGGGAGAACAATATAGCAGCTTCCACGTGGCAAATATCTTGTGGATAATTGTGACCTAGCCAGTTTAGATGATTCCTCCACAGATGTCTAAAGTAACACAGGATCAGATCCGAAGAACAGTCAGGTTATATTGTAAGAGAAACAGTAGGTCAGGGTTAACTGACAACAGGTTCACATCAAAAAGCAGATTCATCAGGTAACAGGTTTAGATCAGGTCAGAGTAACGAGAGCTGGAGAGTCGCTCACTGTAGACAGGATAGCAGACAATCTGGCAGATAACTCAGGATGGGAGACCTGCTTCTAAAGGAGGTGAAACAGGTGGGCACAATGCAAGTACATTGATAGAGCAGCAGTTTTGACAGATGCAGTTTTGGAAAAAAAACATCAAGATTGTTATAACATATCTACGTTGATACAGTTCAATATATGTAATTATTAGATGTTTTTTATTTATTTTAATTCCTCCTATTAGCCTACTTTAATTTAAGAGTTCAATGTTAATGAATATGGTTATTGCCTAAAATATGATTTCCTCAACTTCACATGACATTTTTTACAGGACTGGTTACAATAACGGAACTAAACTCCGTAGGAAAGTCATGTCTTTTGTTTACCCATCCATCCTTCCCATCCTCCTCCTGACAAACATTTTTGGCTCGTCTTGGGCTGGTGGCACAAACATCATAAAAATGATAATAATGATAATAATGATGAATGACGAATATTTTGACAGTCTCCTTGTTTCTTCTGCCCCCAAGAGGCCAAAACAGTCATCAAGTGTAGGTTTCAGGCATTTTCAATGCATAAAAATGTAGTTAGGAATCTGTGAGCCTGAATTAAATTAAGACAAATAAATTGAACACACTACCCTGACCTGCTTCTTGGGCTCTACTCTTGTCTCTTCACTTCTCATCACTCTTTCCCTCCCCTGAGACCCTGCAGGTTGGTGTCTCTGTTGTTCTCATTCTAGGAAAGTTTCACTTTGCTAAAAGTCCCTGTCACCTTAACCTAGAGGCTGCATGGAACTTTTGCCCCACACCTTGGAGACTGGTCCTAATTTAAGACGAAATATTAAGACATAGGATTTGCACCAGTTATTTATTAATCTTCAAAATTTAAATTGTTTCCAGCTCCCCCTTTGCTTCCTCAAATTAGAGGATGCAGAGCACTCAGGTGAGATGGAATAGAAAATGAGGAAGGTCCCCTGTGGTTCCCGTGATGCTTTTGAAGTTTCTGTACAAAGGTTCTCTTTGCAGCCTTCCCTTCCCTAGCCCCTCACCCACCCCCGACTCTTTCTATGACTCATTTGCTGTGTCCATCATACATCTGACACGTCTCTCCTCTCTTTCCTTTTCCTTTGTCGCGTGTATGCACACATGCACAAACATAATGCATGTTGTACATGTACTGCATATACATGGTACAGCGCTGTGCATACTTATTTACGGAGCATAAAAAACAGCAGCTTGGCATGCAGGTGATGTAGACTGTGCTTTTTGATGTAGGGCCACAGAGGGCCTGTCCTGCAAACTTTGATAAAACTCTGTGAAGTTTGCCAAAACACAGGACACAATGGGAAGCTGGCTGCACTGCACAGATGGTTGTTCTCTTTGTGGGATTATAGCTCTGAATCATTGTGTTCATGTACACTTTTGGCCACAATGTGAGGCC
Source organism: Helostoma temminkii (assembly GCA_900302695.1). Classification (NCBI taxonomy): domain Eukaryota; kingdom Metazoa; phylum Chordata; class Actinopteri; order Anabantiformes; family Helostomatidae; genus Helostoma; species Helostoma temminkii. The sequence continues at coordinate 12,509 of OMLM01010386.1, read as the reverse complement.
CAGTTTGGGTTTACCATGGGAAACTGGAGGCTTTTCTCATACACCTTCAAATGGCTGCTAACACGGTAATGGCTTGGTTTAAAGCAAGGTTTACAATTAGTGATAGGCTAGGCCTGGAGTTGGGGTTTAGAGCTATGGAATCATTATGTCCCCAGTGCAGAGGGTTAATGCTTTCGAGTTGTCTGTCTGTTCCATTGTCATGAATGTGAATGTGCGGCTGGAGGGAATATGCAAATATGGCACAAACCTCAACTTGGTCTGGAAGATGAACTGATAAAATTTAGCTGGACAACGATCAAGGTCACCTTGTCTGTACCATTCTCGCCATCTCTCTCACATGCTTCAAGGCAATTTCATATCTGCAATTTCATTTACATCTGGCACAAACTACATCTGCTGCATCTACTTGGCCTCATGGATGAACTGATTAGAATATCTCAAGAGACACATATGTAAACTGCAGCTGGACTGATGTGGTCACTTTCTCTCACATACTCAACATACATTACATGATATTGTTGTAAGGCTGTCTAACAAAATCCCAAACCAATCCATCAAGATTTTGTAATTGTTATGTCCTCTACTGACCTTTTTGATAAAGGGTGAAGCTCCAATGTGTAAAATCAATTATATTGACTTTTTTGTAACATGAGAAATGTATCAGAATGTGTAGACTTGTAGGGGCATTTACAAAAGCCAGTTGAGTTAAGACACTTGGAGAATTTTGCTTGCAACACTCATAAGAAGAAACCTTGTACAATAAAAGAGTTAAAGAATAAAGTAAAGTCAAGAATTTGGAAGAATTCCTAAGGCTATGTAATCTCGTCAAAAAGCTGAGTGAACTGCAGCTGCAGGTGAAGAGTAGTATATCCAGGTTACTCAGATAGCAGCAATTTGTCTTGTGTGGTTTCTGTGTGCTTTTTATAGCTGTACATTTATGCAAAAAATTAAACCTTCATTCAGTCTCAACTGAAGTGGTAAATAATTGTGCACATAGACAAGAACAGCAGCTATGTCTCTTTGGCCCTGCTGCCGTTGACCTCAGGGACAAGGCTGTGCTTGTGTTTAGTTTGGAAACAACAGAGGTGGCAGCAGCAACCACTCATCTGAAACTTTCATTCAACCAATGTGCATATTTTTCTCCATGTGTGCTTGTGGAGAACTGAATGCTCTCTGACCCAGGCAAGTTCTGCATCCAAAGATGACTCCTGGTAGTATGGAGAAATGGGTATATGTGTCTTTGTGTGCATTAATGTGATTGTGGAGTGAGTTGTACATTGTGTACTGATCAGCCACAACATTAAAAAGCTCCTGGTGATATTAATTCTGTGGCTGAAAAAACTCAATTTTCCTACAAGGATCCAAGAGTGGCATAATATGATTATGTGGCTGTAGCTTCATTTATAGTTCATTTGATCTCATAATTATAATTAGTAAATGCATTAACATAGCGGAAACATTGTGGTGACAAACCTAGTGCAGTTTCATTGCAGGGAAAAGATGTTCATTGATAGAGGCATTGCTGAATTGCTTCTGCACCACTGCTCCATTCCTAAAGCAATTGCTTGGAAAATTCAGCAGTATTCACTTTTAAATCATTCACAGTAACGAGCAGGGGCACTGTTACTGTAGGATATCTAGGCTCTTTGAAACAATGTTGCACTGGCCCAACTTAATTACTGTAATTTGTACATCCCAATTGAATATTTAGAGACTGTCTTCAGCAGTGTGCCCCTATAATTGTCACACAGTTAGCAACAGCGTTAGAATCAATGAAAAGTGGTAGCAAGTTATTTAAGAGCTTCTTGCAGTAGGGAGCTGGTAAGAACTTTTATGAAATGGTTTTTGTTTATTCCAACAGAAACACAATAGAGCAACAACTGATTTTGCATTTCTTCTACCACTGATTGATGTAGCTGTGAATAACAATTTAGGTATTTCTGTTAAATATTTCTTTAGGTGCTAGAATACATCCACTCTGCATCCTAGAACATCCACTGTGGCTATTAAGTATACTTTTTCTTAAATAGGACCAGGGGTTATCAAGTTGAACTATGACAGGAGTCCTAGTCACTTTTTTGTTAACTGTAACCAATAATGTTGTCTAATCTTAAAGGGCAATTTCACAGATTTTCATGATAAGCATCATATCAGCATCATATAGACCAACTTTAAGTGTACAACTTATATTTGTATGAAAGCTCAGATTGCCGTTTTGGCAACAACTTGCTTATTTCTATCATTGATACTGAGTCCTGCTGTCTTGAATGATCAAGTGAATTGTCCCTCAGGTCTTCATGTTGACATTCTTGGCAGATGAGCTGCCTATATAATTTTCTTCTAAGCACACATTAAAGGATTTAAAAAGCAAAGAAAAAAAAGTAGCCAGGACCTTCTATTGCCGCTGTAACTACATAAGCTTCATACACTCATTCCACAGCTGATAGTGACTTAAAACATACGTAAAAGTGGAGGATCCATCCTGCTGTGTGGTTGATATTTGTTTTTTCAAAAGCGCTTATATCGGGAACTCATTCAGTTGACTTATCTCTCAGTAAGACTATAACTCTGTCACATGCTTTCAACAAGACATGATACTGTGTGTCTCTCATTAGTCTCTCATTACAAAGTGAGACATCTCGCTTTTGATTTAGGTGGCACCTATTCTAACAAAATAACTGCTGACATTCAAAAAGTAAAACTAGAAAGTACTTATGATGGCAATAAGTCTAATAATTTATTTCTCCGTATGCAGTGTGCCCCAGTGACCGTCATGTCATCAAGCTGAAGGCCATGTTGCCAGTCTCAAACCTGAGTGTATGAGCTTTTTTAGAATATACTGAGTCTCATGACAGCTGTCCTCACCAAGCCATGCGAAAAGAAAATTTCATCAACTCAACTGCAGAAACAAGACTCTTGCAATTTCATGCCTATCATTTCTGCCTTCAGGGTGAAAGGGCATCAGCAGATTGCTTTATTTACGCTGAATAAGAGGAGCCTTTGATGTTTCAGCTGAAGGGAAAGTGCTCTTTCAGCAGCACAGCAATCATTGAAAGCAGTCCTTGAGTATGAAATGCATCTGTGCAAGTGTCAATACTGCCGTGACTTAGCAACTATAATATTTCAATTTATTTCTATATGTTTAAATAAACACTTTTGCTTAGTATTTATTTATTTCAACTCTTCATAGCATTACTCCACAGTGCTCAACAACGTCACAAACATGAGCACTGCAGTCTTTACACAACATTGCATATATGAAAAACAAAACTATAGAAAACTAATTGCTAAATGTAAAATTACAACCCAAACTTTTGTGAATATTCATCACAATTTACAGTCTGATTAGGTTCAACTACAGTCCTTATTGTGGCTGGAGGCAGTCAAGGTTTTCCTGTGTAGTGTGGGATTACTTGTGAAATTACAAAACCACTTTCTTACATTCCAGTCTCTTAAAAATTGCATTTTTTTGGTTTTGGGACTCACAGCATAATTAACCATTTCACAGTTGGGTTCAAACACTGGCAGCAGTGGGTTAAGGGCAGGGACAAATTGTGGTCTGTCTTTACAGATGATGTCACTTCACACAGAACATCATTATTAAGATTTTTAAAAACTGTATTCTTTCTCTTATTCTTTTCTTTCTTGCATAAACCCAAACCCACACAGAGAATCTGGACTTCACTGCAGTCAGCAGTTTGTCAGTTATACACCCTCCATCCACTTTAATTACCTCCTTGCAATGAGCTTTCTACTAGTATAGAATAGAATTCTCAGTTTATTCATTAAAAGACGATGCATCACAACATCACCATAGAAGATTACATTCGCTACAAAGAAGTAATTGTAGTTGTAGTTTATTTGAGCAGAAACGTAATTTTCAGGAGACAAGATTGAATGAAATGGCAGTTAAACAGTCAGCATGTTGACCCACTTGAACGCAGTTTTATTAATATTTCCATAATGACTTTGGTGAGTATTCTACAACGTCCTCGTAACTGATAGACCTGATGGTCCAGACCACAAATGTAAAAGCATTTTCTCTTATTTAATACTAGAACATGCAATTAATGACATCCTCAAACATCCATATCAACATCCAGTTTTGACTATGATTATTATTCAATATTTTATGGTTGGGTTTAGACACTCATAATACTTGTTGCAGCGCCAAAGTCTTGACTAAATCTAACCACACACTGGACTTTAGACTCACACTCGGTGTGTTTTGTGTCAGTCCATGACCTAACGCACCCACTTTCTGTGCTACCATCTGCTCGTAAGTAATGCACCTCTGGCAAATTCAGTATTCACAGTGTTCACAGTAACACAGTTCACAGTAACATATGATTGGCTAAGGATAACTAATGGTACCACAGTTTGCCATAGATAGATATAAAAAATTGAACAATTCTGGCATTTTTGTTTGAATATGTTGTGCATAGCGAAATCCTTTGTGTAACATTGCATTGTAGTTGTTGCGGTGCACATAAACTGTAATAGTCACTAATGTAAGATGCAAGTAACTTTACAGATAAGGGGATTCAGTTAATAAGCTGGTGTTTGCGCTTAATCAGAATCCAATATTATGTCTACTTTATTTTTACATTTTAATTTATTTAAGCTTATGTATGCTAATGTGTGTGAAATCTTGGCTTTGATTAATTTAAGTTCTGATTAAATAGGAACTATGTGGGTACGTGCTCCACAGCTTCTCAGAGGAATATCAATCAATTAAAGGTCAAAACATATGTGCAACTATTATTATGTATTTATTTATTAAGCCAAGCTTAATAACAGTTGCCTGTTCTGTTGACTTGATAGTAATTCACAACTGTAAATTACTGTGCTTCATCCAGAGTATAAGAGATATAGAGTTATGTTTCCAGGTTGGCAAGATAATGTAGCTCCTGTGCATCTTTCTCAATTGTTTATTTGCATTTCTGCACATCTGCTTTAATTTTTGTCTTTCATATTTAATTCCAGTATGAGGAATTATTGTCATAGTGATGTAAAGCTATTGCATTCACATCATTTTTATAGGAACAGTATTTTTTAAATTTACGTTTTCTGTTTATTCATAAAACAACAACAATGATGTCATCAGTGTGTAGGCCTGACACTGGCAGAGTTGGCATTAATGGTATTTGTGCATTATGGCAAATGTAGGACACAGTATTGGTATTTGGCTCAAAGGAACAAACATTTTGAAGATTTTGACATCTGTTTAATAAGTCAGTCTGTGCAATGCAATGCCATAACTTATCAGAAATCATGAGGGTGCTGCCACATGTCTTGTTTTGTAAAACAGCAAATCATTACAATTTGAGAAGCTGGAATCAGCAAATTGCTTAACTGAAAAAACTAAAGATGATGCAGAATGTCCAAGACCACACTGTTGTTTGCTGCCCAAAATGACTGGACTGCAGACACTTTGTCAGAAATTCTGCCACAGTCCGAGTCTGTTTTTTTCATTATTGTGTAAAGATTTTACAGAGCTTCATAAAGAAAAAGAAGGAAAGTTTAGAAAAACAAAATGGGGCCTTTGACTGAGAACATGGATACAGGAACATAAGAGATCCTGTTTACACCTTGTATTAAGATGGGCAGTCAGATCACAGACAAGACACATCAGTGTTATATGAGTCTTCAAGATGTCCAGCAGCCCACTTGTGTCCAGATTTCATTACTGTGGTTTTATTTTCGCTATGAGATCAAAAGATATATTATACTATATATTCTCATAAACTTCCTGGTTATGATAGCTGTTATCAAGTTTCCTTGGCCAGGCTGCAGAAAACAGAACAGTCGGGTGAGACTGGGTCAGTGTTTTATTCCATGCTTCTTTCTTCTTCTTTCTTTTTTTGTTTTTAGCATTAGTGGGCTCTTAAAAATCAACCTCTATGTCCTGCATCTATGATATATTTTCCTGTAATGATGCTGTCGGGGACGCGTGGAGACGCATTAATGTTTACACTAGAAAAGAGATGTATTCAAATGCGTGAGCAGTTGGATCACAATACATCTTGGTGGTTGTTTATATTTGTCATTAGCGCTGAGCTGATCTCCCAGGACGCCTTTTAATACTGCACCAGGTGTAAATGAGGTCAGAGGCTTCATCAGTTTCAACCCAACTGTATCACAAACTAGTTTCTCCCTTCAAAAGCGCATCTCAGAGATCAAAGTCACCCTTCACTGTTGGGGTATCTGCATTCATCCTTGTTGCTGCTCTGCAAGCCTGCACATCCATGGGTGACAAACCAGGAGTGAATGTGATGAAGATGAGATGATGAGATGAGATGAAGAGTGGCAAAATGAATCTAAAACTGGTGTGTTTTGTCAGGCACACACAGCACCTAGCACATTTTTCTTTGTCTTGTTCTCATTATTCTCTATTTATTTATTTACCTCTTTAGCTGTGTGTTGCTCTGTGACCTGGTGTTTTTACCCTTCGTGCCTCAGAGCAGAACTGCCTGAAAAGTCACTTTTAAAAAGCTCTCCAGCCTCTTTTTCAGCTGTGAGCGAGCACATTCAGTGGTGGGTAGCCTCTCTAATTGGACCTGGAGAGGCTCAGGCGGCCCTGCCAAGTTCCACTTGGGCTCTGAAAGGAGCGTGGGTAGAAGCTCTCATTTACCATGTTGGATGGTGATTTGCAGTAAGAGGTCTGGGAGTTGTTTGCTTCAGCACAGACGTAATGAGGAGGGGGGAAAGGACATGTGAAAGTGAATAAGCAGAAAACATTTCTGGAGACTGTGATGGTGGAAATCTTCATGGTAGTTCTGGTCAGATAAGCAATTTTCTGCTTTTTGGCACCTTGGTTCAGCAATATAAAACCAAAACTAGATCCATTTTGTCTGCATGGTTTGTTGAGCAAGCCCAGTTTTACATCTGCTGCATTGTCTAAATGACCCCTGCTGCTGTCATATTTGTGCATTCTCTCAAGTCTGTATAGGACTATACGTCTTGTCTTTGGCAAACCACTTCATGTTAAGTTTTCACCAAGAGTTTAGTTTATAGCAATATGCCATGGCTGGTGAACACTCAGACCTTCAAATTCGTACAGTAGAGAATAATGTAATTATCTTACGCTATGGGTCCAAAAAATGAAACACAGAAGTTGTTAAAGGTTTTCATATACTGTGTAAATGCAAATGTTCCAGAAGCAGTAATTACAAAATAATGCCAAACAGTCTTTACAAAAACAATGTTTTAATAAGCTAGAAGGAACAAAAACAAAAGGACAGATTACAAACAAAAGCAGGAGAAGCAGTCAGTGGAGTCTTGAGCATTGCAGGAGTAGAGACAGTCTGGTGACAGCTTAAATGCTAAAGATGAGCAGGTAAGTGGCTGCAGTTGCAGATTGGTGTGTCAGAGTATGTGTGGCTCCAAACAGACACAGCAGATAGACATGCAGAGGGCAACGCCTAAAAGAAAACAGAAGACATATGGTGAGGGAACAGGGAGCTCAACAAAATAAAAATATGAGAAAGTGCCAAATCATGACAGATAATCCACTTTAGGTTTTATAAATCACTAATGTTTGCTGAGAATGAAAAAATGACAACCAGAGGACTGGCCAATCTAACAGGATTACTGAAGGAAAACATTTTGGGGAAATGCATAGATGGAGCCAGCAGCTGGTTAGCTGAGCTTTGTAGAGGCTGGACAGGGAGACAGCTTGACTAGCTGATCTGCTATACCATACTCCAGGTACTCTGGCATTCTCCCATTGTTCAAACACATGCAGTTAGGTGAGTCTGTGACTCTGATTGCCCATAGATGTGAAGGGGATTGACTCCAGCACCCCTGTGACCCTTAAGAGGAAAACTGGTAGAATAATGACTGGATGTATCTGCTAATTCTTTAGACTGAACAGTTATAACCTGAAAACTGTGGCCTCTGATTTGAGCCCATTTTCTGCATGTATTTAACATTTTGGCAAATGATGCCAGTAATAAGACAAAACAGTGGAATTTTTGTGAAATGCATGTTCATTTATAGTTTTGAGTGGACTAGAATAACCATAAAGACCTTCTAAAACATGATTCTCTTAAATAATGCAATTCTACATAAGCACTGCAAACAAATGTCAGTGAAGCTTCAAAAAGAAAGGCTGTAGTGTTTGGTGGTGCTGCTGTAATTTAGCCACAATAACATCCTATATTTATATATACATGTGCAAATTCAGCATTATAACACCCACACTGTTATTTAGAAAAACATACAAGCACGTTTGTTAAACCTATAAAATGACGACCAAGTCACCATGAGGTCAGAAGCAGTATACGGTATAGGTAAACAATCCTATGACAGTCATTTCCTTGCCTTGTGTGTCTGTTTGCCTTTACTCTCAATGGAAACTGAGCTCTGCCATAAAACAGGGACTGAAAAAAAGGGCCATTTTGTTTGTAACAGTAAAACATAAACACCACCACTGTGTTTGTATAGTCCAATATAATTAGACAGTTATTTAATATAACTCATTTCAACAAAGCTGTTCACACAAATGATCAGCAGACCTTGACTAAACACTTTCAGCTCAGGCCACTGGATTTAGAGAGCAAACAGGACTTTGTGCCTTCTGCCAGCTAAACAGCCTTTCTGCAATAACCACCACATTGTTTTTGGATCAAACTTTATTTTATCTTGATATACAAAACTGTGGCTTTGCCCAAGGACCCAGCATGTAGCTTTCAAATATTACTGCCCACAGTTGTACTGTCTTTTAAATTGCTGCAAGTAACAGAGGCTTATTGTTGTTTTCCCAGGGACAACTCACCCGACATAGGCATGTTGTGTTCCAGCTGTTTTGTGAAGGCCTGTAAAGTGCACACTGCCGTTCTAGATGATGTGTTTATGTCCACAGGGAATGTGAGGAGAGTGTCTCACCTGCGCCTCGTGGGTAGCTTTTTGCTCTGCTCCACTATCCATGTGTATTTTTGCTGGCGCAGCTTGTGTCTGTTTACAATTTGCATTTGCTTTAAAATTTATATTTAAATAAATTTCAATTCTTAAAGGCCTATTCCAAAGCTGTTTTTCTGTGTGTGCCAATAAGAACTTAAGGACGACCCAGACATTGTTAATGTCTTGTGTGAGTTGTAATGTCGATAAGCCAGTACAGAGATATTTACATTAATCCAGATAGATAGAAACTTGACATTATGCAGGTAATGCTTCTGTGACACATGTATAAATTGCACTGTTTCTTTTTTAAGCATTACAATCACACTAATGCATGTGTATCACTTGTATTTATGCAATCACACTGACACAATGTTTGATGGTTGTTAGTAGATGTCTGGAGGTGGTGAGAGAGCGCTGATGATATGTACCTACTCCTGCATCGTAGAGTGTCATAGTAGTGAGTTAAGATATTAACACTTCTGGTTTCCACATCCCAAAGTCCGTGGGTTTTCTAAATGGTAACATCACAACCATACTTTCTTAATTATCACAAGGATGTGAGACTAGCAATTGATCCATGAATACATCAGGTATGGATAAGGTTTTTGTAGAAGAGGCCCTACATCAAATAAAAAGTTGAACGTGGGTCCCACGACTCACCTATCGACTCACCCATCATAGGCATGTTGTGTTCCAGCTGTGTTGTGGAAGCCTGTAAAGCTCACACTGTAGCATCTCTATACCATGTGACTATGGTTACGTTTTTTAATAGCTTAAAAATAGCTTTTTACTGCTGTTAGTTACATTTAGGCTACAAAAATGACTAAGGTGGACTGAATAAAACATAAACTGTTTTCTGTCTGTCACAGAGCTTTTCTGCAATAATCCAAAACCCAGTGAAAAAACCCCATTTGTGATGGATTGGTGATGGAAACTTACAGAAAAAAATGCCTTCCTTACAGTATTATATGAGTAATAACAACTAATAATTCCCTTTGAATGACATCAATACTTCCAAAAAGCACTCATTAAAAAAAACTCAATGTGGGAGTTATATAGGAGTTGGAATTTAGAAAATATAAGTGTTGCTGACTAAATTGCTTTAAATCATGCTGATGCATACAGTTACAGAAAAGTGAAGAAGACTTTTATATGCTTTTATATTAAATAGCCATATCACTGCTGACTAATTGGAGGTGCAACTTTGTCTCATTGTGTCATTGTAACAAAAGTTGTATGTGCTTTTTAGTGTTGTGTGGTTACTGCTGTACCTTGGCCGAGTGCTCTTAGCCAGCAAGCGTTAGAAATTTGAACAAGAAGGGCACAGAAAATGGAGAATGTAAAGTGACTACTTGCTTTTTAATGAGCTTTGTCTGTGTGTGTGTGTGTGTGTGTGTGTGTGTGTGTGTGTGTGTGTGTGTGTGTGTGTATTCACCCATGTGCTGTATGCATGCTGCATCAGTGTGTATGTGGTATATTCACAGCTTCCCTGCTATATGTGTGAAAGCCAACAGATATATTTAGGTTTTGTCTTTGCAGCAGTTTTCTGGACTTCTGCTGTTGAAGAGCTGTTCAGTAAAACTGTGTTTTTCTGTTATTAGCAGGCATGTAACCATCTGAATAATGCATCCTGAACACTTCCTCATTGTGGCAGCATACACAATAACATTCAAGGCCAAGTGGTCCAGAATGGTGCCATAATGCGTCACCCTGTAGGCTGTTAAATATATATGAGCAGCGAAGTGGCTTTCTTAGTGAATAACATTAACTACAGTGGTTGAAAAGTTGCTGCAGATGTCAGTGGATTAAGACATTTGGCTATTGGGGTGTTATGAGTTTGCAGGGCAAGCAATGTCAGCCACGCAATCTGACTGGCCATGTTTCACCCAAGCCTGTGTCATTGGTTGCACTCCAACTCCTGTGGCCAATGATAATACATGTCTGGTCTGAAGTGAGCATGTACAACACTGTCAGTCCTTAGGATACAGCAGCATCTGCTGCAGTGCTCCACATTTAAAATAAAAAGCTTTTAGAGCTTTATTTAGAGCCTCATTTAAACTTTAAAACAAGCTTCAGCATAAGGTAACTTTGTCTTTGGCACAACTTTCATACATTGCGTTTTTCAGTTTCCTGCCTATCTGGTCTTTTTTCTTTTCCTCTTAACACTTCTTTTAGCTCTATTTTGGTCTCCACCAGCTGCTGGGGAAAATATTTGGGGTTATTATGTGGTTCCTTACATGGTCTCTTAAATGACAGCTACAATAGCAACTGTAGTCCTGTTACACAGGAGGCTTTAATATGTGTAGGTCACCTGATTTAAAGCCCAAAATACAATTACTGTGGTTCAGCGTGTAAACACAAGAAAATGGACTTGAAACCTAAAACTACACCTTAGGGTCACATTAATGGAAATATAGCAGCAGTGACATACGAGCTGACACACAGGCTATGTAGGCAGGTGGGTTGATTAAAATAGGAGCATATCACATTGCCTACCTTTCTTTTCTGAAATCAAGCTTATGTCAGATTCATTTTTTTCTCTGTTTAGTCAGATATATTCACTTTATCAGTGATCCCTCTGTACCAATCACATTTGGTCTGAAAATGCTTTTTTTTTACAGTTTACATTTTAGAAGTAAAAATAGGCAAAAAGGACCTTTCATTTGTTCCATAGAGTAATATGGTAAATAATGCCTTTTTAAAAATGCAGTAGAGCTTTATTCAATACCAAGGAAATACTGGTATTGACCGAACAAGAGGGACAATACACATTTCACACACACACACACACACACACACACACACACACACCCCTATAAAATATATAGAGTCATGGCTTTACCTTGTAACACTGTGAGTCATATATTTCTTGGCTCATCACAATGTGCAAACTATAGCATAAGTGATTTAGTTTTTTAAACATGTCCAACATTATGCACGACAGTATCATTTACGGATGTTTTTTTTTTGGCTTTTCATTGCTTTTAAAAAAGACATAAGCAGTTTAATCTTGTGTTTCACTTGTGTGACATTGCGACTTACTTATCATCTTATTAATAGAATTTAAGAATGCACTTGTGTTATTTTTCATTTCAACTGTGAAGCATATGATCGTGTGTAAAAAGGTGAAAAGGAGAAGAACCCACAGAGAATTATTCAGTCTCAGTTTCGTCACAGTTTTGTGGCTTGTGTCTTTTTCAGCTCAGTGTTTTTGTTGTGTGACCTTCAGATTTATTGTTTTGGTTCAGCCTCACAGCTGTTTGCTGTTTAACTTTGCTATCAGCAGCCACGGGAAACATTCAGTAAAAACACTGTGCACTACCTGCCATACACCAGACAGCAGGTGGACAGTAGCATCAAGCTGATGGAGCATTTAGAAGTTAAAGCCAGACAGAGCTAAAAGGAAGGTGACTACTGAATAAACATTTGTCAGGTGGACAGAAAGAAATGCAAACAAATAGTGACTTTTCTGTGTGTGCTCAATACTTGATTTCTGTAAGGGATGTATTTGCAACCATATTATGCTTTCTGTTAACATAATGAGGATGTGTCGACAGTTAACTGAAATAGCACACTGCAGATTTGTTTACACTGACTACAACAAT
>OMLM01010384.1:0-44804 GCA_900302695.1 Helostoma temminkii | reverse complement strand
GGCCCGAGGAGCAGAGTGGAGGGCCTGGACATACACTGGCTGCTGCTGCTGCTGCTGCTGCTGCTGCTGGGAGGACGATCGGAAGTCTGAGTGTCTCAGAGGGGGAGGAGTGACTGGAGCTCTCCTGAGAATAAGAATAACATGAGCGTGGAGTGAGAACTCAGAGTGTCGGGGACAGAACAATAAACCAGTAACTATCTTTCACTAACATTACTTCCATTGGCCAACCAGACACTAGTGTTCAATAGTGAGTGCTTGGCTCACCATTTAACTTGTACCATTTATTTGATGGGAAGACTCAAAATATACAATTATTGTAAAACACACCTGCTGTCCTTACGCAGGAAGATATCGAGGTGAGGCCCATGTTTCCCCAGAGGGTCATCAGGGATCATGAAATGGTCTTCCACAAAAGTGAACTGAAGCAACCTGTTAAGTGAAAAGGAAAGAAAATCAGACTACATATAACTATATGTATATAACTACACCTGAATACATGCGCAGTGTTGAATTGTACCGTATCCCTGTTAATGAACAGTAAACAGAATAGTCTAACACAACAACAAGAGCCTTGTCTGTGTAAAAAGAAACCAGCGTTTGAGGGGACTGTTTTTGAACTTTAATTGTTATTTAAGGAAAATAAAGGACTTTTTCAGGAATGCATCACATTCACACCTGGGAGCTGCCCAGTTTAAGCTTTATCAGTTGTCCAACCCAGATTTCTCCTGCTGGCTCAGGGACTGGACCAGCCAGCTTCCAGCTTCTCTAACCTTTGAAAATCCACACAAACTTTAGTGAAGATTGTTGTGCTGCACAGCAACCAGCAGAGGGAGGCATTCTCATAGACCACTGCCTGTAGTTACGTAGTGTATGGCGTACAGTGCAGCCTTATTTAGCTCTGAATTTTTAAAAGTTTTTAAATTACAGAAAGCTCTGAAAGACAACAATCCCAACACCCTTCATCCACAGTGATGAAGATAAATGTGTTTGTGTGTTGACCAGAAATATTTAAAACCAGAGTGTGATTTATGAATTTAGGTCATTTCATGGTTTATGGTTTATTAGTGGTTTATTTCATGATTTACACAATAAACCACACATCTGAAATTGACTAGACCAAGTGAGCTGCGGTCGCTTTACACCTACATGTTCATTCATCTGTACATAAAATAATGAACACGCTATTAATGTGAATACCTGAAACATAAAAAAACCTCTCTGCTCTCATTCTCCGGCTGGCAGGATGCCTTGATGGACTTTCCAGTAACACTTTGGGTAATGGAACGTATAACTAAATGACTAAGCTGTGTTTACACTACATAACACAGTCACCTTTCTTGAATGATCTTCCGCCAGGTATCCGATGAATCAACAAAGTCTCTCAGGTTGTCATTAGTTACAATGATCCCATCTGTTTTTTCTGCCAGGTGGAGAAGGAACCTGAATAAGAAAAAGAGAGGGAGGAAATGTGTGGATTAGACGCTGGATTTTCCCTGTGTTCAAAGGTCAGAAGCTCAGTCCCAGTACGGCTCAGGGGAATCCACCAACAGAGGAACACCTTGAATGCTGAGTCAGGGTTTGTTTAATTTTTGCTATCCCTTACGCGAAATGAGCAAACATTTTGTCAACTGTGTTGACCGACATCCAGTAATTGTAAATAAATTGAAATAAAAAGATTTTGTTTTGAGGAGTCATTATTTGGTCTAAACACTCACTCACTCAACACAAATACAGGAACCACCGATTACTGAATTTGTCTTCAGGATAGTAAGCTTACTCATCTCTATTATGAAAATACAGTATGACTGTATTGGTAACTGGATGGTTCAGTAAGGGACACAGTGATAAAGATTTGCGTGGGAAAAAGTAAGTTCATAATAGGACCAGATTACCTAGAGATAACTGAGTGGTTAAGTCCCTGGCACTAGAGATGTGCATGTTCCCCACTGCTCTATGACTAAAACTCTTATTTCAGCTTTGTTTCCCTTATTTAGAAGTATTCAAAATTTGCATCCTTTTCCACATTACCTGTCATCATGTGAGGAAATCCTCTGGCCACAAACCTCTCTGGAGGGAGTGAAAGACAGCAGCCTCAGGTCTTCTAGCTGGTTTAGAAAATGTTGCTCTGTAACAACAAAGCAACATTACCATTAATATTTTATGACAGTGAAGTGAAAAAGCAAGAAAACACACGCAACAGGTTTATTTAGATCTTGCATGGTCTAACTGGGAGACACTCAAGGGACCACCATGACCTGCCAGGAAAAGGTCATAGCAGTTAGTGACCCAGCCTTCAAGCATGGTAGTGTAAGCTTAATATTACAATGCTTATTGTATAATACATAGAACACAGGAAATGGGCTTCACAATTTTATATGTTTTATGGTGACAATCAATATATTCCAGAAGGAACTGATATTTGAAAATAACATTTTTTGTTTCTACTTCAAATGCACTGAGGTTTCTGTTTATCAGATATTACTCAAGTCAGACCTTTGAAACAGAACTAGTGGATGCATTCTGCATGACTACTCATGATGGGTATATTTTGTAAGGAAGTCTGATTCAAATCTAGTTTCTTTTCTCCCATTTGAACATTTCACATTTGAACATTCTGCACTGATTACGTTTAAATCACAGTGATAAGGTACTGCTTTGTTAAAACTACACAGAGATGAAATGATACAGAAACTCTCAGGTAGGAGTAATAAGCTTCACCATGGGTTTTTTTTTTATTTCAGGGACAGTTCTGTTCCTCCTTACTGATGACCTTCTTACAGAGCAAATAGACTAATTACAAAAATTTAGCCCATTGGAAACTAACATTGAAATTAAACTGTGACTGTAATGTTTAAGTTCTGACTTCAGTCTTCAGACAGTCAGCCCCTTTAACTGGCTACTCAGTGTTTCACTTCATTACCATGTGTTGCAGTACAGTGCCAAAACATATCACTGCGATAATACTACACTGCCCTTTATCCACATGTAATATATGTACCTGTTGTGAGTCGGTCTCTTTTCTGACGCCACTGAGGGACAAATACTGTGATCTCCCTGTGGCCCCTCTTCCAAAATGTCTCCACAGCCAGTGCAATGCCTCGACAGGAGAAGAACCGATGAAGGCCGTGACTGGAGACAAAGGGAACAAGAGGGACACATTGAGAAGCAGGAACAGAAAGTCAATCGGGATTGATTTGAATACGTGCTTGAAAGTTTGTGAACCCTTTGTCAAGAAAGTGTCTTTTAACATCCTAAAACTAGCTAATGTAACTCAGTTAAACAAGTGAAACACAAACATTTATTCATTTCTATAGTGTGGAAAATAAACACGTGTGTGGCAAAAGTATGTGTACCAATAGGATTATCAGTTAATTTAAAAAGAAAATTAGACTCAATGAATTTAATCAATGGGATGACAATCAGATATGAGTCTGGGTGGCCCCATCTTCTTTAAAGAAGAAAAATCCCAGCTTAAGGGCTCATAGACAGTTACTGGAAACCTTTAGTGGAAATTATTGCTGCAAAAGGCCTTACATAGTTTTGCCTATTATTATATTATTAGTAAATAAATGCAATGTTTGGTCTTTTTTAAATTGTGTTTCCTTTATGAAGCCTTAGGACTTATGCATGTTATATTTATGCAGAAATATAGTGTACACTGGAACACAAACGAGTCAAGTCTGGATAATACTTTTCAGGAAAAACAGAAGTGTGGTTTTAATTCCAGGAATAACTTTGTTGCATAGAATTTCTCATCACACATAATTAAAATTTCTGCAGAAGTGAACCTCAAACTTTCAGTGGTCTCCTTAGGTAATAGCAGTAATGACAAGTGGCAATAGTTTAGTTGTCTGCACAAAACCTCACACAAATATATACACAAACACACACACGTTTACTGAATGTAAAAACAGCAGCTGACCCAGATTGTTGAAAATGACGTGCACAGTCTGTACACGCACGTCACAGACAGCTGTAATACAAACCACAAGGCAACATATAAACAGCAACAGAAATGAGAAACTCTCTGAGCAGTCAGTCTTGCTGAGCAGGAAGCTGCCGCTATGAGCCAAAATCCTAAAACACAAGTGACGTCCACGGGCAATCCTCTACAGGATTTCTAAAAACTTTTTATTAGCACATTTTGGTACGTTATGTTATTGCATCATCACCTACAGATGTATCCTATAAATCCAGACATCCATCCTTTTAATCATTCAACCTATTCTTATATATCTAATCATGTACAGGATTTGTTTAGGGGAATTGCATGACTGCCCAAATAGACATGCCTAATGGAAAAATTTGTGTTATCAAAAACATTTGTAAATGGTCAATGTTGCATCATGAATGGAACTTCTGTTCATTCATTTTTCTCCTTTACCAAGAAAAGTTAAATATTGATGTAGTGACTTCCCTGTCCACTGCGTCACTAGCTTGATCGGCATTCTTGCCTCATATGAGCAATGGTAACGCAGATGCAAACACTGTGGCTGCAAAGTGGCATAGGTGTGGCTAAAAATAGTGTTGAATAGCTTAAGTTGTTTTGCTGATGAGGTAGAAAAACGAATAGTATTCAATCGATAGTAATCCACTAACAACACACATGTTGATGACCATGATACAGAACAAGACAAAAAAAATGTTCAAAGTCAAGAGAAAATCTCATTAAGAAATCTAATATTGCTGAGGCTGGAGTATCTGACCTGAATTTTCTCCTTGGTAGTCCTACCACTGAAATCTTTACACTGTGGAAGAGCACAGACTTGAACACTTTAAGTCCCAGGACTTGCCCAGCAGGCCCATCTAACATGGTAATACATACATAAGCACACAAACACAAAGTGGGTCACATACATCTCACATACGCTACAGAACAAGATAATTTTCAGTTTGTGGTGAGATCTGCAATGCAACACTCAAGGGAAGTTCCAAAAAGTGTTGAAAGAGAAAGTGTTGAGTGACACCACAGCAGCAAGGCGTTATGCAACCAGAAAAAAAAAACATCACTATGGAAACAGAAAAATTACCTGACGAGGAAAAACATCTCAAAGCTCAGTAGAATAACTATCATTTAACCTAAGATCAACTTCTTCCATCGTCACACTGGCAATAAACTTATATCAATTTACAGACATCATCATCATCATCATCATCATCATCATCATGCGATGATGTCCCTAAGTTGTTATCAAGAAATGATTATCAACAAATTAATGCAGTCTCTAATGTTCTAATAAACTTACATTAAAACATGACTACTCAAGAACTTCATATATAGAATTATTGAGTTATGATATATATTTTTTGCCTTAAATTTCCTCGCACATATAAAAAGGTAAGTAGTGTGTTTTAAACAGCTTGTGTCTCACTTTGCATGACCAAAGAAAAGTAATAATGATTAATTGTTTTCAGAAAACAATCATTCATCCTGTGCGATAGATGTTGAGTCAGAAAAGACCTGGGTTCTTCTGTTAAGGCACACTTCTGGTAAGAGGGAAAGACGAAAGGGAAGATGGAGGGAAGTCGAAGGGAAGCTGGGAGCGACACAACATGAAAGGAAGTGGTTGCAAAAGTGAGAAGTCAAAGCAAGGTCACCTCTGGATAAAGACTGACAGCATATGAGCATGAATGAAGACACAGGCTCTACTCCATCTGTCCTTGTGTGATACCCAGAGGCAAAGTCCTCATAATTTCTGGATAAATCAGAAACTCTGACACCCCAAACACAGAGATCATTACTAGAAAAGGCCTTCCTTCTCAAAAACACCCCCATGGTACACCCCCATACACTAATATCATGCCGTTACAACTGCTTTCGCTCTGCCAGGCACACACTCACACACAAATGGGGATGAGTAACAACACTATGTGAATGCGTGGGATGGTTTTACTGCACCCACACAATACAGGTTGTAGCGCAAGCAGTTGTTGTGTTTAATAGATGGTTCATTTAGTTTGAATACATGACTCTGTGTGTGTGTGTGTGTGTGTGTGTGTGTGACCCTAGCTGAGGATGGTGATATTGATGGGAAAGGTGATGACTCCGTATGCAAATGGAAAACATGGTCTATGTGCTATAGTTGTGGGAAGAGATACCATTCAAAACATATTATTGTCTTCACAGGATCTACAACCACCTGTCTTTACACTCATACTGTCAAGACATGCTGAATATGAGTAAGTTGAAAAATATGTTGAGATTTT
Source organism: Helostoma temminkii (assembly GCA_900302695.1). Taxonomy (NCBI): domain Eukaryota; kingdom Metazoa; phylum Chordata; class Actinopteri; order Anabantiformes; family Helostomatidae; genus Helostoma; species Helostoma temminkii. The sequence continues at coordinate 38,597 of OMLM01010384.1, read as the reverse complement.
GAATGACAATTTTATCACTGAAATTCAGTGATAAACTTATGATAGAGTGATTCTTGTAAAAATATCTCTTAAAACATTAAATCATCACAGTCACAATGAGGCTAATAGAAATGATTACTGCCCTATTAATAAGTGCCAGTAAATCGTAGTCTACACCTGTATTGCTACATGTCATGGCATTGCTATGGTTACAAATACTGCTGCAGGGGACACCGTATGCTCTGCATGCTGATATCAAACCACTTATGCACTATCTGCCGGAATCCATTTCCTGCTGTTGGTATTCAGATAGTTGAAGGAATATATAAGTCCATAAATAGCTTGAGTCAAATGTGCTTTTGAAAACAGATTAGGAGCTGTCCCGAAACTGCAAAACACACAAATGCAGATGTGCAGTGCAAATATGCAAAAAACATTTCCACCTGCAAGTGTTAACACTTGATCACTTTCAAATGTTTCTACACTGCAGGTGAAAAACAATGTTGTCACAAAATGTATTAGGTGCCCAAGTGCAAAGATGAGAGACATTATTTTCAAACTACAAGATAACAGAACACTTTGCTCTCTAATAAGTTGTGAATTTTAAGTTCATCAATAACATGTAAGTGAAAGATTTTTTGTTATACACACATTTCTACAGGTACTGGGCTTTTCAAAAACACTTCAATACAAACAAACAAACAAACAAAAGCACCTTAACATTCATTCCAAGCCAGAGTTGGTCACATGAGAGAAAGATCCAAATAACTGGTATGCAAGATCCACAATCACTAAATCCATTTCTACTATTGCCTAGTATCCATTACTAATAAAAAGTTGTGCCTGGCATCTCATGCATCCATGTGAGGAGAAATCCTGCTTTATTTTTCCTGTACATTGTTTCTGGGCAGTGACACCATAACGGCTTACGTGTGTATATCTCCAATTTTATTTATTTTTTATTTTTTGAGTGTGTGTGTGTCTGTGAGTAGACTTACGCCATAGCCACATTGCTGCCATCTATGATGATGTGTCTGAGCTCCGGACGTCCTGGCTCATTTGGCAGCTTCAGAGTGTAGGGAGTTCTCAGTGAGTGATGGAAGCGAGCCAAACCAGTCACCAGCTGTACTGGTTGGTCACTTGCAGGAGGAGTCCTGGCTGTGCCGCCCGTGTGGCCAATGGTTTGATATGGAGAGGCAGAGGGCCGTGTGATTGGCTGAGACAACTAAAGATAAAAACAGACAGATACATCAAAGCGGTGAAGGATGTGATTCAAGGAGTGACTGAAAAAATCCAAGCCCTGGCCATTTGTGCTTTATAATGCCAAAGTTTGCGTGTGGAAAAGGTGAGTGCTACGGAATCATGGGGACTCAAAGAGATATTACTGTAATTCCGTCCAGGTTTTTTGTGCTGTCCATTTGCTCAATTGAGCTAAAGATAACTGTAGCTTTCGGCTTATGCATTTTAATGTTTCAAACACATCCAGTAAAATGACTTTTTAAACACATAGTTGACAAACAGATGTACTTGCACTTGTACTATGTAGGAATGCAGGTTAAAGCTAAAATGCCACTACTAGCGCTTTTCCAAATTCCCCAGCATTCACTGTGACAGTGTATATTTAAAATATTGTAGGACTCTCCTGCAAAACTAACCCTTAAAGATAATACCATTAGCATGTGAGTTAACACAGTAGCCACAAGCCATGGTAACATGCAAGGAAACCCAGCATATTAAAGTAATACCTACACTGGGGGTTGACGTCAGTGATGTGGTGGTGGCAGTCAGCCACTGAGGTGTGTTGCGCAGTGCAGTCACACTCTCAACTTTGACCGATGCTCCCAAAGTCTGAGTCCCACCCCTAGACATGTAGTCCCTCTGAGAGATGCTGCTCCCTCCCCGCGCCAAATAGTCTGTTCTGGACCCAGATTGGTCGAGCTGTGCCACCATCATCATCTGGGACGTCCTACTATCTGCTGTTTTAGTTGCTGAAGGGATGACTTCATCGTCATCATCGTCGTCAATGGTTATAACCTCGTAGTTTCCTGCACCACCTTGAGCACTGGAACTTCTCTTAATAGTGATGGTCTGAAATGAGAGACAATATTTTAAAACTTCTGAACATTACAAACAGCTGTTGTCTAAACTAATGATGTAAAATAAACACCAACACAAATGACTAAATAAGTAAACATCATTCAAAACATTCAAATATGAAATAAGTAAATTTGAGTCCAGGAATTTACAGGAGGTGACAGTATGTGATGTTATAACAAAACAATATTTCAGACCCAAAATTTATTGGAAATGATATGAGATCAGAGTACAAGACGCAAGATAAAATCAAGAGAAGATGGTTTTGAAGAAGTCGCCGAAACGTTTCATGGAAATAAAAACGTGAGAAATGTAAATGTGACACAAGGTGACACACTGAATGTATCAGAGGTGACATGCAGGAAACAGATTGTAGTACTTCATGTTACATTATATGAAACATATCATGCAAAGGAGCAACTGGCCCAGATTTGCAGATTTGAGTAAGCCAGAGACTTAAAAGTTTGAGATTTCAGGATCTAAGTGCAAAGATTAAACTTTTTAATTTTAGTTTTATAAAGGTAGAGGAAAATAATGTTGTCAAACTCCACAGTCTTTTTTTATGTATACCTGCTGAGTGCTGGTCTCACTACCGCTGCACTGCCTCCGGTGCCCCAGGCCGTTACTGCTGCCTCCATGCCGGCTGGGCTGAATGTTCTCTTTGGATCTGCATGGGTCTGCCAGCGCTCTGCTCAGCTCGCGATCCTTCTCCCGGAATCGAGAGACTGTAGAGGAGGAGGATGACGAAGAGGCGGTGTCTGGAGAGCGCACAGAGTTCAATTGTCTTTTTTCCCCTGCTTTTGACACCTCTTCGCAACGCTTGGTTTCCTCAACAATCTTTTCCAGGACGAGGAAGGTATCTTCTGTCTGTCCCGTCTCCTTGACGACACGCTCCACCACTTCCTGCTGGTAACCCATGGTTCTGAAGAAAATCAGTTTTAACAGTATTTTAATTTGCAGTTACTATGTTGGTTTGCCCTGAATAACCACATACCCATAAGTACAGTGGCTGCAGTTTTCAGTCCCTTTTACCTTTTGCATAATGTGACCATAGTGCAGACACCATACACAATATGAATATTCTTGGCTATTCTATCCATTTTAAGTCTGTTCCCATTCAGCCTATTAATAGTTTTTCCCTGAATAACATATGATATAGAAAAAACATTAGAAATATTGTACAGGATAAGACTAACAGTGCAAGTGAACAATATTCAAGTGTCCATAGTGTGACCTGAAGCAGGTACCTGGAACTACAGTATCAACTATCTGGACTTTCCATTGATAAAGTACTTAAAAAATAAAGTGATCAAAATAATTTTGTGTGGATTGACTAATAAACTCAATTCACTGATGCTGCTGTAGTTCATATGTAGCACACAAGGAAAACGATGAACAAAAACAACATAAAAGCCTGTATATCACATTACAAAACCAAGTTAAACATTCCATATTACGACATCATTCAGTTAACAGATGGCTCCTAGCAGACCTAATATCATGAGGACTACAAATTCAATTGCAAATTTTTAAGCATTATAACCTTACCTGAAGAAATTGACTAAGCAGCGGAGGTTGGTTTCTGGACTGACAACCTCCCCATCATCTGAGACGCCCTCACTGGAGTCTAGTGTGGTTGGACCGACTGTGTTTGCCTTCATTGAGGAGGAGAGGGATGTTGATGCAGAGGGAGTTTTGGATCTACAGCTGCTACCACCCCCCCGGCCTTCTCTGTCCCTCTGTCGCTCCCTGTCTCTCGCTCTCTCTGGTGATTCGTCCCTCCGCTCCAGAGAATATTGTCTCTTTGTGTCACGAGTCTCACTCTCTGATGAGCGCCGCTTGTGTGATGGTCGGGTGCCGTTGAGCAGGACGGCCTCTGGACCCAAGCCTATACCTCCTCCTGCTTTACCTCCTCCACTGACAGACACTGCTGCGATGCCTTTCTCCTCAAAGCTGGTGTCCAGGATGCGGTTGGAGAGATCCGTCACTGGGGTGCTACTCTGTGAGCGGTCCTGGTCCACCTCTGCCATGCTTGGGTGCAGCGTCTGGTTAGGCTGGGCCTTGGGGAGGAAACAAAAGTCAATCACTGCTTCCAGGGAAGTACACTGCAAGTTCCCTTGAAACATGAAGTGCTGCCATGGTCGTGGCTCAGACTGTACTTCCCTTTGAAGGCCATGGGTTCTCAGATTTTGTCTCACAAATAAAGAGCATAATTTTTTTTGTTTTTTTGGGGGATTTTTTACTTTCTGTGTGTCTGCCAATATTCAAGTTGTTCTTCAGATTTATGTTTCAGCAAGAATTTTTAAACCTGTGTTTAACAGATTTCCTTTACAGTAAAAGCAAATAAAAAAAAAAATCTACGGTAAAAGCATTTTCAAAACTGAAAGAAGTCTGACAGTAAGTGCACAACTGCATCATAAGAGTTTCTGTGACAGATCAGATCTGACAGATGTTTCGCTTGCAATGGCAAACATCAAGATTAACAGAAATGTTCAATTTTGGATCACATTATGTTTAAACAACCTGCAATATTCCACTTGCCAATGTTCAATGACTTTGAAATTAGGGTAAAATGAAAATGAAATAATGTAAAAATATATATCAGTCAAATCTGTCTGTCTACACAGAGAGAGTTCTCCTTTATGAAGCAGTTTACTGAACCAAAATTAATTGTGAATGTATTTAAGTATGACTCCTCAAATGTTTGTTGAATATTTTAACTCACTAAATCCTCAAAATAGAAGTTTCCTACATTTTCAACAGCAGCAATGTTCCGTTAAAAAAAAAAGAAAGAGGGTATCCACTAACCAAAGAGCATGTGTTTGTGCTAATGGGGCTATGAGCCAGTCCCAATAACTCTTCCTTCAGTGCACTGGGCAGCAGTAGAAGCTCCATAGTGTATTTGTCATCCCTTTCCTCAACAAAGGACTTGAATGCTCGTTTCACTGCTGGCTCTCTATCGCTCGGTAAACTTCTCTTCTCCTGCAACACAAACACACAGTCAAATTTGATTGCGCTGTACCATAAGGTAGCACATCAGATAATACGTTCCTTAACTATTAAATAGGGTGCATAGAACCAATAACACTGGCCAAGGGTCCACCATGTCTCGTGAGTCGATCATGGGACCATTCAAACATACATAAGATGACAGATCACAGGACAGGCCCCCTACCTGGAATAGTGCAACAAACTGCTGAACCCTGCTCTGGGCCATCACTACAGGTTCAGTCTGGCCCAACAGCCTCAGGCGACCCGGCTCAAGCACCAGAACCTCAGCGCTTGTGTCTCGAATGAGCCTGTCCAGGAATAGGCCCCGGGCACCAGCAAAAATACAGTGCATGTCCACTGGGTAGCGCTCTTCTTTGTGCAGTTCTGGGTCACACAGTCCTCGAACATATTCCTGCAAGACAAGGAAAAGATAACCGTTAGAGAAAGTGAACCAAAGCCTCACAAATAAAACAAAAAATAAAAACTAAAACTTCTCACTGGTAGTGTAAATCCTTTAAAACTTTAGTGACACTTAAAAATCTGGTTTCTGAGAACAAGACACAAAAATGAAAAGTGTGCTTCTCTCATAAGAAAGTAAATGTATAAATGTGTGCTTCTCACACACATTTATACACCCCCACAGCTCACAGCAGAGTTGACACAGGATGAAACTCAACACTGATTCAGGGAATCTCCTGGCTATGGGAAATGTTTGGATGAATCAGCTGCAGGTGGGTGTGGTAACTTCCTTACAGATACTGTCTCATATTTGTTTATAGTTAATGCATAAAAAGACTCATTACAGACCCATACAATGTGTGGTGACTCAACACTGATGCAGCAGGAGTGAAAGGAAAGCATGTCAGACTTGAAAGAACGCAATTGCGAATATCTGGGAGTGGCAAATGAAACAACCACAAAATGAGTTGGGATTTTCAGTGGAAATGGATATCTGTAACAACTAAATGGAATATAGAACAATAAATAGAAATATATCCTTTAGTTTAAATGTTTGGTAGCAAAAACAACTAAATAATAACAAAAGAGCAAATACCCGCTACAATTAGATCAAGTAGAAATGCTTTAAGAATCAATAGTTATCCATATTAACACAAGTGGATAGATAAAAAGTAATCTGACAACATACGCTCCACTTCACTGAAGGTACATTTAAAAAGGCCCCTCCCAAGAACAAGTCATTTCAGGAAAAAACTTTATTTGCTTTTTTGTCCAGAAAACAGATACCACTACTGGAAAGGAGCAGTTGTGTGGCAACAAGTGCAGAATTTAGTGAGTCATCTTTCCTGGGTAGGACATAGGCAGATATGTCACTTAAATAGATTGAACAATGCAATATAATGTGATAAAAAGTAAACTTTAAAAATGAGATATGTGTTTCCTTTGGCAGAGCCAAACGAGCTGGTTTAAGCTAAACTTCTGAGCATCTGTCGGCTCCAGCTACTGTACAGCTGTTAGGTGGTATCAATCTTCATGTTCAAGTCTTGACAAGAATGAAAATGATTACTAATCAAACTCTCTTTCTTTTAATCAAAGGAACATATGCTGCAAAATGATGACATTTTCTGATAAAAACCTTACACCACTTGTCAGTGATTCACTGTTAATAAAATAAAACACAATGAGTCACAGATCGTGTTTCTCCTCTACATGTGATGCAGACAATTTTACATTGCTAATGTGCTGATGCTGTGAGTAGCAGTAAACTGTGGCACAAAGCAGAAAAAATAATAACAATGGGCCTATTTTCAATCACATGTATCATTTTTTCCACATAGCTGAAGTTATATGCAAACTTGTGAAACTACACATGAAGCCATCTAAAACTTCCAGCCTAACATGTGATTCTACTGCCGACTAACAAAGATATTTCTGGCATTCATAAGTGTCAATCTTATCATTAGCTGAACAGGCTAATAGTGACATTAACGTTTCCACATGACATTCTCGGTTGACTGGCAGAGCTTAGCACAGCTGGTTACGGGGAGAACAACTTGCACACATAAGAGAGATTCAAGACTCAAGATGCAGAAGTGTGAAAGACTCTCCTGCATGGGAAATCACACAGGAATAAATAACCGCTACAGATGTTAGCAGGCACTGTGCATGATAAAGCGGGGTATGTAATCTAATGAATCACAGAAACGAAAGACTTCTACTACTCTTCAGACTACTCATAAGTCGACCTTTGTGCATAAGCATGTGACTAATCAACAGTGAGCACTGGTGATTGAATGACACCACAAATTTAGATGTTTGGTCAGTGGTTCTTAAAGAAGGGTCTTTGAAAGAGTCTTGAGAAAAACAACAAATGCATTATGGTTCAGATTTCATTTCTCCATAAATAAAAACATACATTAAATACTTAGATGCCTCCTCCAAAAGTACTGGAGTGGCAAGAGTAATCTGCATCCAGAAGACAAGTGGGTGTAAAGACAAAAAGGTAAATTATAGATGAAAGTTTAGAATTTCAGTTTTTATTTATTGGCCCATCCAGACACATTAAACGTAAAATATAGAGATCCCCCAAATTTTTAGTGAGTACAAGCATTGGAACATGACTTACAAGAAATAAGCCACTGGTGTACTGAGCCACATAGACAGAATGGGTTGGCCAAGGAAAACAACAACAGCTGATAACAGAAGCATTGACAGAGCTGAGAAGAAAAAACCCCAGACAACAGTCAATGACATCAACAACCCAGACCTGTTTTGGAACAAAGTTTTGTGAATATATGAGACCAAAATGATGGAAAGGCCATGATCCAAATGACACAAGCTCATCCATGAAGCACAGTGGAGGTAGCATCATCACTTGGACTTGGCTGGTTCTGGAACAGACTCACTAATCTTTATTGATGATATAACTTGTGATGATAGCAGCAGAATGAATTCAGAGATGTACAGAAATATTTTGTCTGTCAGTTTAGAGAGAAATGCATCAACATTTATTGAAAGGAGCAACAAGACAATGACCCAAATAATATTTGCGAGAGAGAAAAGGTGGTTTTAGACTGACCAAGTCAATCACCAAACCCTAACACAACCCAAACAACAACTGAACATGGTTGCAGTAATAGCCTGTAATTGTGAAGTTAAAATGACATGTTCCCATACTTGCGCACTTAAAATGTGTGAGGTTATACAAAAGGCGCTATGTTCTGTGTTGCTTAATATCTAGATTTAAATTTCAAGAAATTAAAGCTGAAATTCTGACCTTTTATCTCATATTGATCTTTTGATCTAAAACACAAACAAACTGCCCTTCTCATTCCAAATGGGGGAAAATACATGACACTACATGACAAATGACTTGTAATTGCAGGTTCATAGGTGTCAGGTACAGTTCTCTGTTAAAATTGCAACAGCTTCACTTCCTGTGTGGAGATCCCCATTAGCAAAAATCCTATACAACGGCCAAAAATAGTTTACTTGGAAGACATGGTAACATAAGCAATACTAATACCCCCCTCACACTATGTTTTTGATAACTCATCACAGCGAGAGGCCTTGAGAAATACAAAAAGACAATCACATGATGTAGTCTCATGCATATGTTTATGAATTCTGTGCATGTATTCCCAAAATGGTAAAATAAACTTTAAAGTACAGAAGTTTATCATATGTATGCCTGGAGCATTTGTGTGTGTATTTGGAGTTCCTTGATATTAATAAAAGTAAAACAAAATGCACTCTCCCAACTCAAACTTAATTTATTCAAGTCTTGATATTCTTTGAATGGTCTAGTAATGGAGCCTCTCACAGTGTGTCCGTGGTGTGATTTTGCTTCCAATTTCCACCCCTTTTTACTTATGTCATTGCTTGATAGTGATGTGTAAACGTGTTTTGAAATCTGAATGCACAAAGGCCACGAACTAAGAGAAATCATACTGAAAGTGAAATTATCCATCTATGACATATACTGCATCTATAAATTGGCAAAATTAAATGTCATGACATTTTTGACTGTGTGCCACAATGTCAATGGCGTGGTGATAATTTAGAAGCGATATGACTACTGTCACTTTCATACCATATCTGATTAAAATTAGGAATGGGTGATAATAATATGTAGAAACCACTGTCTGCACTGCGGATATGTTGGAAACTTGATACATTTATAGTTCATATCTCTTAACTACACCAACCTCAACAACGTGATCACTGATATGATGCCTTTATAGACCAGGATAACTAGACATGTGAGAAGATATTTAGGTTGTATCTAATCTCAGGTTAGTTATGGTGGTGAGATGTGTGATTGAACAGGCTGGAGCCAATCACCGAGTACTGATACACCTGTTCACCAGTCACAACAATGAGCGGTTGGCATGACAGTTACTAAGATAGGTCTTAACTTTTGATTAACAAAAACATCTCTGCTGTTGTGGTTTTATTATTACAGAAAGTACACGTTAAATTGTTAAAAAAAAAAACAAACTTTACCTTTGCTTTTGACACGTCGTCTCTGTTCCCCCTGAGCTGCAGCCATATCTGCCGTGATGTTTTGCTGCCGTGCGGCTGTCCTGTGTGGTCCAACAAACCGATAATGGTGAACGTTACTTTAAAAACCTGCTCCACTCGAGGCTTGGCACATTTCAGCTCCTCTTCTTTATCCTCCAAGACTGTAAACTCGTCCACAGTGGGGGGCTCTTGCTGCTGTCTGCCGGCTGACGCAGGGAGCCTGCTGGTCGGCTGCTCCGGGCACGGTAGCTCGGTGACTCGTCTCATCCCGAGGAGGGGCCGCGTTGTTGACATTCCGCCTCTCAGCCTGACTGTCGCTCCTGACAATGGCACCTTAATTATCAAACCTTTCGGCTCTGTTAGGAGCCTTTAGCGTTTTCATAGTCTTTTTTGGTGTGTACTCCTAAGCAACGCGGCGAGGTTTACAGTGTCTAACAACATGAACACAGAGGTAGAGCTAGCTTAAGAATTCGGAAGCCCCGAATGACGTATCCGGAAAGTCCCGCGACGACGTCATCAAAACACGACAGTCAAGTGTGTGCTTAGCGGCGAGTCCAAGATGTTTATCTGTAAAGCTGTTTTGAAAACAAAGACGCACAGTGGCCTATATTATTACGACGTCAAAAAGATCGTGTGAGATGAAACTATGAATTTTGTGGTACCACCAATAAGCGTTATAAGCGTCTTGCATAAGCTTTTTTATTCTTACCCGCTGTGTACACAACAGTGGTTCACCAGCTGCAAAGTGGGCAAGTTGCTGGGGACCGCAAAAACCCCTGGTTGGTCATTGTGAGTTAATTAAATGCAAATTTGGCATGGGATTAGCGGTATGTACATGGCACACAAAATGTCTGGCACAGACAGTTGGCATGCTTGCAGCAGCCTACTAGTAGAACAAACTCAACAATATGGAAAGAATAAATTGGCCTTGATAACTTATCTTGAGACCATGTGTGGTCTACTGTCATCAGTCCTGCGTGTTTGCTGGGAATTATTTAATCTCATTCCTCTTTACAGCTTATTCTCAGGGATGCATGATCTGCCTGCGTCAGGTTCTTCCCAGTATTTATTGAAACATTCTTCCATAATTCTAAACTGTAGGCAGGTTACTGTGTCATTGTTGGAGTGATGTGGCTTATTCCTCTGCCATACACACCGTTGTTAGTCCAGATGATCAACCCATGAATGTTGATATTAGTCACTGCATTAGAGGCCTTTAGTTTCCTACTTGACATCTTGCAATCTTCCAGATAATGACATATGTTCTTGGTATGATCAACTATTCCTGGTGAGGGTACATTGGTATTTAATACACACAGTCTGTCTGACAGTCATCTGGTGGTTTCCGAACTCTTTATAAATTCTTTTGTAACAATTTCCTGACTGGTGAGTATTAACAAGTCTTCCTCTAAGGTCTTCAGAAAACTCTTTTGTTCAAGCCTTAACACGCTTGTACAAAGGTGTTGTCAAGATGAGACAACACAGATTAATAGTGAAAACAGATATCTCTTTTTTAATAAGGCAAGACCCCGCAGACTCATTATTGTTTACCGGATTGCTGACTCTAATTTCCCCTTCAAATAAATCAAATATCCTCACGGTTCACCTAGAGTACATACACATAATTTGGATTGGATTATTTACCACCTGTGATTTTTTTGTCTTTTTTTACTTAATATGGTTCCCATTGTATTGTTTTAGAACTTGTATGACCTGATATCATGTTTTATGGAAGAGTTAACAAACTTCTGATTTAGAAGTTTCATGATTGTCTGTATGCTGTGTTTTGTTGGATGACAGACGTGACTTTTTCCTTAGAGTGCTCTAGATCTTACTAAGCTGGTGTCTCAAGCCTGCAAATTAAAGGTAGGCTGTGTTGAGAATTAAAGAGATAAAGGATCTTTCATTTCAGTTAAGTCACATTTTAAATTCTGCATTTTTTAATTTGTTCTCAGTCAATGTTCTGTTGGAGAGTGAAGCATTTAATGTGTATGTCTTTTTCCTTATGGACTATTTGGGTGATTAGATAACAAAACAAAACAAAACGAAAAAGAAAATTGAGATTTATCTTGCTGTGGCATTTATGAAAAGCTATAGTTAAGTGTGATAGGTATATTACTAATTCCTCAAGTTATAGTAATCACAGTAAAACCTTTTAAAATTATAAACAAAAATATTACTGTATAAACATATAAATATTGCAGAATTATTTTGTCTAAGAAATGCTACAATAAGTTGGTATATTACAGCACAGGGGTTTTGAGAGATTTGGTTATTAGTGTTATCACAAAGCTGGGCATAGGCTGGAACTCAGCAGCTTACAGTACATCACACCAGAACCCATTTGGGCTAAATAAAGTTGCACATTCACACACAGTGTTTATTTTTATGGAAGTGAATGTATTCCAGTGAATAAAGGTGCTAGTTAATACATAAAATTAGTTCAACTGATGATTGTAAATTATCTTAAAAATCATTATATTATATATTAAATTGCTGTATTTGTCTGCAATAAACAATGTAACAATGTAAGCAAGCAGTCATCATCACATACTGCCAATAACAATGAGAGAAAGAAAGTGCACAAAGAAACATCTTTTGTCAGGCACTGCACAGCATCGAGATATCACAGGTAGAAGAATCATTTAGTTTGTGCACCCATGTAAACATGCTCCAAACCTTAAAAGTGATTAAAACATTTGAGATTTTCCCCATGTAAGAAAGTAGCAGTTTTGTCACTTTAATTATAATAAAACCACAATGTAAACATGCTCATTTACAAGGAAATGTCCTACATTCAGAATTCTACTTAAGATTATTATTATCATCAAAGTTTACTGTAAATTTCAAAATAAAAGTGCATATTGTGCAGCAAAACGTCCCTAATACACATTACATATATAAGGTTTTATTGTTAAGATGTGCAAACAGCATTTTACTGTTGTAACTACTTGAATTAGATTGAGCCCCTCTAAAGAGTCACAAGATAAATCTGTGGTGGTGTGTGATGATTAATGGAATAAGAAAGAAGAAAACACACTTCTGATACACAATCCAGGTTTTTTTTTTGGTCTGGCCTTATTTTTGTAAATGTAAACTTTTACCTTTTTTTCTCAAAAAAAATAAATAAATAAAATGCCCAATATTATGACACCAGCCAATTAATTTATGTATGTTGGCTGAAACATTCTTTTATTGTCTTTAACATGGAAACAATAGACAAAGATGTGATCCTGATTCCACAACAGAAATGTGAGCACGAGGGTTGCGTCAGGGCATCCAGTGTAAAATATATGCCATATCAAATAAGTGGATAAAAAATCTGATTGATGTTCTGCTGTGGTGACCTCCAGTAAAAAAACAAGGAAAAACTTTAGTCTGTTGTCCAAAATTAAGCTATATTTGTGAGGAAAACACTTGCCCAAAATGTCTCTGTAACTCTAACTGTGATGACAAGTGAAAATTATGGGATAATAATAAAATGTAGTGTAAGTAATAGAAAAGTAAGGAGAAAGTAAAGCATTTAACAAACTGCAACAGTAACAGCAGTTACACCCTGAGTTCTAGCTAAGGTTTGCATACACCACCATTAGCTACCAGTCAAACCAGATCTGGCTGTAGCAGCAAAGCTCCTTATTGCACTGGCTCAAGAAAGGCTGCATTACTGAATGAATCATGAATGAATGAGTCTTGTGTCATTTCTTTTTTTTCAAAACATATAACACTCTCTTTTAAAGGGAAACAGTAACACTTAAGGGAAAGGGTAGGAGGGTTGCGAAACTGCAGTTGCCAGGCTATGTGCCATCCCACGTGGTTTGACAGTCAGGTACGAAAGGTTGAATACAAAATACTTTTTTTGTTTGTAAAGCCACATCCTCCACTAAGTACAGTCAGAGCTCAAAAGCTCATCAGCTGCACGCTGACAATGCACCTACACTTACAGTAGGCCTACACATTCAAAGCCTCACCCACTTTTTCCACCCATATATCACTTGTGTAACTTCTGGTTTATGAGAACCTGAAAAGACCTGAAAAAAAAAACCCTGAAAAGATTAAAAAAAAATGTATTTCTCACCAGATATTTTAATCAGATTTCCCCCTTTTGCCATTCCACATACTACACTGGGGTGCGTCCATAATACTAGGGTTATGTGATTGTTACATATAATAATAAGAGGAATAATAAAACTATGGAGGTTTCTGATGATCTGACCATTACAATGTTTACAGGAACAGTATTCTGTGGTATAAAGTTCTTCATTGTGTCCACTCTGATAACCATGTAATAAATCATGTAATAGACCATCTGGGTAGCAGCTTGAAGTCCCTTCCATTAATAAGGACTGCTAGAGGGTCACTGCTTGAAGGAAAATGAAGGTTTTAGACTATTTTAGCTCATTACCTGAATTATTTTGAGTCCTTCTCCTTAGGAACAAGAAAATAATTTCTAGATAAATAAAAGATGGGTTTATGGATTCAGTGATGGATTTAGATGAAGAACCATAAATATTTTTTTATTTTAAGATATGAGTGATGCTCATAGATACATTTCAGCATTTCAAGGCTACATGAGGAAATGTGCGTACATTTATGGTAAAACACAGGCTTTATTTAAAATGGTACACAGCTAAATAGTAGAAAAGTATTTGTGAATAAGGAAGTAGCTGTTTATTTGTAAATATACATACTCTTTTTGAAATAAGAACTGATTACTATAAGTTATAATGCACACATGTGATACTTTGGTATGAACAACAGGCAATTGTGGCTGCAGACACTGTCTTCAAACCTTCCACCACCCACAACCACTAGATGGTGCTGTAAGCTTCAAAATGGCAGCTTGACACCCGGCTGCCTTCTGTCAGTGTTCCCTGATGACAGAGAGTAATATCGACTTAAAGATGTTTCAAATCAATATTTTTCATTATTTGAGATCCAGACGCACACGGCAAAGGAATATTGTCTTTATTAAAGTTCATTGTGTTCTATTATGTGGAGAAAGGGGGAGAAGAGAGACAGAGACACAGGTGACAGCAATATCCGCACTGTTGTACTGTACTGTTCAGTTTTACTGTAGTTTTAGTGCTGTTGAAGTCATGTGTTATGTTCTATGGAGTTTTTTGGATTTGTGATGAATTATCCTCTTAACAGCCACATCTTCTGGAGGCAGACAAAAAAAAAACCAATACAAAAAAATAAAAATAAAAAATTGGGAGGTATAGTATATCTTCATTACACTTTACAGCATCAACATGAAAATAAAATTCAGGTTAATTTGTCAAACTGTGTCAATGTAAATATTCAAATGAAAAAAATAGAAACCAATGGGGCATGAGCCGGTGAGTCAGTGTTTCACCAGGGGGCTCCACAATGCAGTTATGGATGTATGTATGTGTGCAAGAACAGCTGTGACTGCCACCTGTGAGGTGAAAGGGAGGCTGACCTGCGACACATGCTCCTCTTTAGTTCCACATGACTGTGTGTGTGTGTGTGTGTGTGCGTGTGATAGAGATGGAGAGAGAGGCAGACACAGACAGACCATAGTATCTTGGGGACCACTTAGTTAAATGGTCTCGCCGCATGAAATGAAAACCCAGCAGAATCCAGGCGAGTTTTTTAGAGTGATGGTTTGAATATCCAAATGAAGATGCAAGCAAGGGCCTGTTAGGCAGAACTGGGTCTTAGATCTTAATAAATAATTACTTAAATTCTGATTGCACTTGAAAATGAATCAAAAAGCAAATATAACGAAAGAGAAAAACATTAAAGAGAGCCCAAAGGAAGCTGACACTATTTATTTTTACATAAATCAAACTTTAAGCAAAAAACACAGGAACGCCACCATCCATGTCCACTGACTGTGGCTGGGTATTTGGCCCTTTTCTATTCTAATATCACTGTGCCCCAGTGGACAAAGCAAGTACTATAAAGACATGGTTTGATGATTTTAGTGTGGAAGAACTTGACTGGCCCACACAGAACCCTGGCCACAACACCATCAAGCGCCTTTGGGATAAACTGGAACTGAAATTGTGAGCCAGGTCTTCTCGTCCAGCACCAGTGTCTGAAACACTCAAAAATCATGGAAAGCTATGTAAGAAGAGTGGAAGCTGTTATAGTTGCAAAAGACGGACCAACTCCATATTGAAGTATATGGTCAGGCAGAATACTTTTGTCCATATAGTGTAAGTGTGGACAACTATAACAGGGAAGATAATGGAATATTTTAGGTTATACATTGATAATGAAAATACTTGTTAGTGACCAATTTCTCTAGATCACTGTGTTCAACTAAAGAAAATCAGTAGCAGCTTTCTACCATTCCCTGACACCTCCCCTTCTGTCGGGGTGTCTGGCTTGTAGCTGGCTGATCATTGCTCTGCAAATCACATTTTATAAATGCTTTGGGTAGAGCGGACTATAAGAAGACACCTCCCTTTAAGAGCTCCTTCAAATAGTGAGCAAAAGTTTAAGATCTTTGACTGAAACAATGTTAATTTGATGCCAGTTGGCACGAACCAGACGCTTTAGGAAACATTCACAAGTGACACTTTAAAAAGGAGCTGATGCTTGGCTCATGCATCAAGTGGACACTGTCCATATTGAACCGTTCCACTGGAGATGACGTTCTTGAACGAGTCCAGAGTCTCACACATGTGGACTTAACTCTTGTGTTCATATTAATCAGAACTACAATCGTTCGCTACCCTTAAATCAGTGTCAGTGTATAAAACTTCTAGTCTGATAATGGCTGCCATGATCAGTGGATGAAAAGTAGGCAAAGACGGCTTGAAGTGCTGGTCTCGACGTACATTGTTTTTTTTTCACAGATTTTTGAACTGGGGTGGTCAAAGTTATCATTGTTTGAATGGCTTATTTATTTTTTAGAAAATACCAAAAATGTCCATGTAGTTTGAAGAAGGAATTAATGTTTCAGAAACGCGATATACACATCTACATATACTGCTCGAGAGACAGAGGGACACAAAGGAATGAGAAGAAGATGCATATGAGAAGAATAAGAAAAGACAAATAGAGGGAAAAGCTAGATGTGTGATGCAGAACTACAGCGTGTGGTGTAGTTTCTGGACCTCATGGTGGGAGAATCCAAGGTAACACACACGCTCACAGACAGATACTCAACCACACCCTCCCACTTAACAAATTTATTTATGTACAGCTCAGCTGAAGCTTACCACCCCCTCTAAACACAGAGACACACTGGCTATTCCCTCCCTCTTTCTTCTCCTCTCTTTTTTCTTCTCCCTCATCCCTCTTTCTCCTGCAGGTCATGGGAGATATCGAAGAGATAAATATCACTGACAATAAAAGGCCTGCATCATGAATAATAAAACAGCCGTAATCTCAACCAATGATTTATACATCTACAGTCTCTGATGGCCATGCACATGCACACACACACGCACAAGCAGGGAGTCGCACACTGAGCACTGTTAAATTGAGATGAATGGTGATGCAGAACGTGGGACTGGTGTTGGACACACACCCAGACAGACACCCGCCCACACGTGCTAAAGAAGAACACAAGAGATTCATGCTGAAAATATGGAGACATGGAAAAACACACACTCACATTGGTTGAGAGGGAGGTGAGAAGACAGAGAGAAGTCAAAACCAGTATGGCTGATGGAGACGATAGAAGAGACTGTCGTGGCGAAAGTGAATAATCCTGTGAATAATTCTATCACAGGTTCACGTACCATGGACACACAGAATGAGAGGTCATTAAAACAGCTATTAGTCACGTGACTTTGGTTTCATAGCTCTTGGTTGACAGAGAATAACATCACAAACTGGGATCTGATCTAAAGTGCAAGTGTGGATCGTCTGGAATGACTGAAACTAAACCAAGCAAACTGTGATCACACCATCTCATGTGTGATGAGGTAAAGGCTGAGGGAAAACTGAAGTCCATCACAGAATGACTTGACCGAATCTAAACCAATTAACAGAAAAACGTGTTGTACACACATTTGCAATGGCATTATCATTTATCACTGACATTAAGTGAGATTTTTTGTTCATTTTTATGGCGTGCAAACAACAAACATTTGCTGATTTACATATCCAAAAGACAGAGCAACATTAGAACTCACTTGGACTCACTCTCCATTTTGTTATATTTATAATTGCTAACTTTGCCTGTGTGGTCCTGTGCAGGTAGACTAGAGTGAGATTTTAGAACTTTTGTTTTGTTTTTGGTTAAATGTAATGCTTCTGATGTGAATGTGCTCTAAGTAGTACATTTACTGATGTAGTACAATGAAACATTCAGATGCTTGATCTGAGTATATCAGTTTTATTTTTAATTATGCTACTATTCCCTGTATTCTAGTGAGAAATATTGTATGTCTATCTACTGTCTTTTACTGTATATGATATGTGATAATATGTTGATTCAGATTTTACATTCAAATCATACAATCAATAACACATTTAATGTATGAAACTACATATAACAATAATATACAATAATAACTAATAACTAAGTTATAAAGAGGTGCTGTTTCCTACTATATAAACTCCGTTTATTTTTGGAAAAGTGTTCAATCTACAGGCCTCTTCTCTCTTGCAAATTGTTCAGAGAGACTCAGGTGTTCTGTGCATCTTTAATATGGACTGAAAGCTACAATTATAATGACACATAATGTCCCTTTTGTTACATTACACTGCTTTATGTGTATGTAGAGAGGGAGATCTGTCATCTGCAAAGACACAAACACATACAAATTGAATATATTATACCCTGATGTTAACATAATACTCAGTCCACATCACTGTGGATTATTATAAGTCTAACATATTTCTCACTTATGTCCTGTCTGTAGAAGTGGTGAGAAATATCAGTGGGTCAATACAAGATTTATTTTACAATGAAAGATCTGTCAGCCATGTGAATCTAGTTTCTGTTGAATCCATCTGGTTAATTCAACACTTTATTGTTGTTGTGGTTGGGAGGTATAACACAAAACACAATAAATAATATACAATATAAAATGCAATAAAATACATGGCAACTCACAGCCACATTTAACAAGCATCAGTTTATTGTAAATTATGAGGAGTAAATACTAAAATGTTGAATGTCAAAGTTAAATGCAGAGTTCTCACAGATGATGATCCATGAATTTATCTAAAGCTAAATAATTAATTCATCTTTAAAGCGCCTGTTTTTGAATACAGATGCTGATAGCTAGGAAAAAGTGATACTCACTGATAATTGTTTTGTGTGGCAAGCCAGGTCTTTTAATTAAAAAAACCCTGAAACCTCCTTTTTTCTGAACCAGTTTCTTGCTTTGTTGCATGGAATAAAAAAAAAAAAGTTATATCAGAATCAACATTGACCAACATGTTATAAAATAAACATATAAAATAACTTAAATAAATAACTTAAATAAAACATATAGCATGTTTCCCCTGTGGCACCTATTACACCTCCACTATATATTAAGACTTTTTTAAAATTTAGAAATATGTGTCTTCTCCTAATGACAGCTAAAACTGTATCTATTGATGGAAGCCATGATGGGACTGAAAGCAAGTGGACCTTTAGTTAAAAAATGTATCCATCATTATATAGTTTTATAAACAGTTGATTGATGCTTGATTAAGTGAAATTACATTTAATTACATATAATTACAGCTTTGTTATACTGTGTATTAGCCATTAAATATCTGTATGTGCACCAATTATGAATACATCATAGGGGAACTTGTTGATAAGTACATCAGTAGACATATCTACAGTACTTTGCAACAATGTTATAATGTGTTAAACAGCAAGTGTTTATATATTTTTATGAATGCGAAAAGAGGGTGTGAAAGTAAAGTGTTACCTCACCTATAAGACATATGAATAAAATCTCAATGAAAATAATGGAATTACGCTGAGCTAGGGATTGTTAAAACACATTATTTAAGATAGACGTCATTCTGACTCAATCTAATGTTACAGTTTTATTAAGACTGGATCCAGCAGGTTGTCAAGATGCTGTACGTTTGATGTTGCAGTTTTGTTTTTGGATATAGAAATAGATCAATAATACAAATTTGCCTTTATTTCTGTGTAGCATAAATCACACAAATTGTGTCTTGAATTAAGCTCAGTAAGATCATTTTTTAAGCTGTTCAGGAAATGACAGCTTCTTTTCATTCTCACCCACTGCTGGCCTTTATTCTGCTTGCTTTGCTACTCCTCTGTCCCCTCCTCCTCCTCCTCCTCCTCTTCCTCCTCTTACTCTTATCCTTCTTCTCCTCACAAGCTGAAAAGAGACTAGAAGGAAGGGATGAGAAAAGATGTATTAGAATAAAAAACACAGGATAGTAAAAATGTGATGGAAAATACAAATAGATTAATTATGTGAAACTGTGTGACAGGTGAAAAAATTAAGAATGATATGAGGATAATGTACACCTGAGAATAACAAATACACTTATTCACAAATACACTTAACAAAGCTGAGACAAACTGGCCTCGTTCCTCTTCCTTGTGCCCTTTGCAGTTTGTTGACTTGCATTTTTCTGCAGGCCAGTGATATGAGGCTTGCATTTTCTCATCTCATCTCATCCTCTTCTTGTGCATCGCTTTCTCTATCTAAGCTTGCTTTCTATCATCCCCTTGTTTTTTACTCTTCGTCTTCTCCCACCAGTGTCCTCTTCATCTTCCTCTCTCCTCTTTCTCTTTCTCTCCCACTGGGTGATCTGTTGCAGACATGCCTATTCGGTTCTACAACCCATTTAGGGCCCTGCTGCTGCAGTCACCAGGTAATTGGTGCTGAAGCCAGGACCAGCACAGAGAACCTGGGACAGGGCTGTAAATATATGTGTGTATGTGTGTGCTGGTGCAGGCAGAGCCAAAAGAAGACAGAGAAAACAAAGGGAAGGAGCAAAGAAAAGACAGAACAGAGACAGTAGTAGTGAGACACACTAACCACATGGGTGTTGGAGCATGTCAAGGCTGTTACGGTGCGCCAGTGGGCTTTTAACACCAACAGCAGCATTCAGGGGAAGGAAGTTAAATGGACAGAGGCAGAAAGCATCACACAATCATCAGCTGCTACAGACAGGACAGTGAGGGAGAAGAATCAGAGAAGCGAGCGAGACATTTTTAAAATTCTAAATGAATATAACAAAGCAAATATGTATTTACCATAAACCATCCAGCATACTAGTGTAATTAAAAGATAAGATGAGTCACATTCAGTTCATTTGCTTATATAGATAAATCATCTGGTCTATAAAATACTAGAACATGACCCAATTGCAAATTGCTTGTTCTGCACAAGCAAAAATATTTACTATCAAGGCAGAGAAAATCAGCAAATTCTTGTCAGAAAACTGACTTAAATTATCACTTAATGTGATCAATTAATTGATTGTTTATCATTACAATAACTGGTTTATTAAACCTCTCCCCCTTTAAATTACAAATGTAATTTTTTTAATAATAATCTTGTAATAATACAAATATAAAAGTCTTTGTATTAAACAATCACATTATGAAATAATTAGGACATAATGTAAAAACTTTTATTGACATTATTATTGACATTAGTAATCAATCATGGTCAATATAAGCTGACAAAAAAATTCAGGTTTCTACAAAAAAATGTCAATTAAATAAAAATAAAACAGGAGAAATCAGTGTTTGCCTTAATATTCACCCTCTTCAGGTCAGTATTTAGTAGATGCACCTTTGGCTGCAATCACAGCACAGAGTCTGTGTGGATAGGTCTCTATTAGGCTTCCACATCTGGACACTGGAAGTTTATACTATTCTTTTTTGCAAAAACTGCTCAAGCTCTGTCAGGTTGTGTGGGGATCGGGTGTGAACAGCCCTTTTCAAGTCCATCCACAAATTCTCATTTGAATTGAGGTCTGGGCTTTGACTCGACCACTTCAGAACGTTCACCTTGTTGTCAGTAAACCATTTCTGTGTAGCTTTCGCTGTATGCTTTGGGTCGTTGTCTGAAAAACAAATCTTCTGTCAAGCCGTAGTTGTCTTGCCGACTGAATAAGATTGTCCTCCAGGATTTGTTCTATATTTTGCCACATTGATCTGACCCTCTACCTTAACAAGTCTTTCAGGGCCGACTGCCGAGAGGCATCCACACAGCATGATGCTGCCACCACCGTGTTTCACAGTGAGATGGTGTGTTTGTGCTGATGTGCAGTGTTTGGTGTCCACCAAAAATAGCATCTTGTCTGATGGCCAAAAAGCACCATTTTGGTTTCATCAGACCAAAGAACCTTCTTTCACTCGACCATGGAGTCTTTCACATTCTTTTTGGTAAACACAAATCATGATTTAACATGAGTTTTCTTCAACAGTGGTTTTCTCCTTGTTGGTGTATGCACAGTCTCTCCTGTCTCAGTTGCTGAAGCTTGTAACTCTCTCAGAGTAGTCATTGGTGTGTTAGTGGCCTCTCTTGCACGGTCACTCAGCTTGTTCTAGGCAGATTTAGACACGTGCCATATTCCTTCCATTTCTTGTTGATGGATTTTACTGAACTCTGGGGGATGTTCAGTGCCTTGGAGATTTTTTTGTATCCGTCCCCTGACTTATGCTTTTCAATAAACTGTTCTCTGAATTGTTTGAAGTGCTAATTTTTATTTAATTAACATTACTTTGTAGAAACCTGTTTTCAATTTGACATTAATGAGGTAATTTTCTGAATATTTTTGCCAAAGTTGCCAACTTATATTGACTGTGATTGATCTCTATGATGATGTCAATGAAAGGGTGAAACATCAAAGGGGGTGAATACTTTTTATAGGCACTGTATAATGCCACGATAATGGATTTATTCAGTATGTGTCAATTAACTCAGTTGAGTTGGAGAGGTGAGTTACAATTCCCTCTCAGATTTGTGAACCACGTCACTTAAAGTAATTTGATGCACTGTTTTATCCAATGTAATAATATTTCTTCAGTGCAACTTTAAAAATTGTTATATTTAGTAACAATTATACTTTCACACTTCACCTGTGATTACGATGTCTATCTGCTAGACGTGTGTGAGATTTGATAAAAATCAGAACAGTGTGAGTATTATGTTGCAACAAAAGATGGGAAATTTTTTTTCAACACTTGCGATTGTTACTGTAATGTGTGTAGCACCGTGCTTCCTGGTGCATGGCAAACAAACTACAACCCCAATTCTAAAAATGTTGGGATGTTGGGATGTAAAAATGTTAGAGGACTGAGGAGACCAGTTGATGGAGTCTTAGGAGCTGAAAGTTGTCCTGGGTCTTCTTTGTTATAATATTTTCATTGGGTAAAAGGTCTGAACTGAAGGTAGGTCTGCATCTGGACTCTTTGAACAGTTTTCCACAGACTTTTTGAAATGAGCTTTGGTCTAGAGGTGACAGCGTTTCTGGACACTGATCATATGTGGCTTCTTCCTTACATGATAGAGCTTTAGCAGCAGCTTTAGATGGGATGATGTACTGTGATCACTGACAGTGATTTTTGAGTATTGAGTATTACTAAACCCATGCAATGTCCACCACAGAATCATGACTGATTCAAAGATTATTTATTTATATTTCTCACTTATTTATTTCAGTCTATAAATGAAATGTTAGACTGGGCTACGTAGAGTCAGTAGCAGTATTGCAGCAGCACATTAGATAGAAATTGATGGAAAGGCTTTTAGCTTCTCCTACCTCAGAAACAAAGTGCCAGAGTTTAGCATCAGGTGAATTAAAGACAATAGAGAAAAACTGTTTGGGAATCATGTAGATTACTTTAGGTAAATATTAATATTAGTATTAAGTAAAATACTGAGGTGTCTCCAGGCTTACACAGTAAATCAGAGTGAATCAGAGTAAATCATTTAGATTACTCTCTCTGGGAAACAACTTGTAAAGTAGTGTTGGTGCTGTAGTCCTAAACTTTATTTGAAACCAGGTTGGTCACTGTTTTTACACATTTATACAGTTTAAAGGCTGTATAGTACGTCATATGTGCCCATGAAAATGATCTCAAATCAAAACTGGATTAGGTTCAGTGGTCCTTTGCTGCATTTACACCTGGATTTACAAGTCTTTAAGGCTTCATGTGAAACTGTAGCATTTGTGAACAGTCCTGGTACACAGTGTACTTCTCTTTCACCTGCAGATTCACGTGAGAGTTGAAATTACACAGTAAAGAAAAACTCTTTTTAACAGCTCTCAACAACACAACATAAAAGCCAACAAACATAAATACGGCGATAACTCATCCAGACATCACATCCCCCCTCTCCTCCCCACTTATTTCCCTCATCTATTCTCCCTCCATTTTCCTCATCCACTTCTCTTCTCTGTCTTCACCTCTCCCTCCCTCCATTCCTCCATCTTCAGGTCTCCTCCTCCCTCATCTCCTCTCTAATGCGTCCATCTTTCTCTCCCTATTCAGCGCAGTAGGGGAGAGTAGCATTTGAAGCTCATTAAATAAAGACCTACAGAGCTGTGGTGTGTGTGTGTGTGTGTGTGTGGCTGTCTGGTTTTTACTTACGTATTAACAATTTATGACATATAATTCCTAATAGCTGTGCCTGCAACAGGACATACAAACACATGGTGACATCTGTTATAAAGAATCTACTAAAGCTGACATTTCAAAACAGTCAATCTATCTATCTATCTATCTATCTATCTATCTATCTATCTATCTATCTATCTATCTATCTATCTATCTATCTATCTATCTATCTATCTATCTATCTATCTATCTATCTATCTATCTATCTATCTATCTATCTATCTATCTATCTATCTAACACAGTATGTGTAATCTTGAGATGACATGATCACCCATTCAATTAGAAATGGGTGAGATTTGTAAAACAGACTGAATACTGGAAAACCACAATGTTGAGGCTGCAGAGATTAATCATAGCATTGCATCATGAAAATGCAGCCTCCTAATTTCTGTCCCAACACAGCAGGTTCCAGCAAAAGGACACAGGGTCGCCTGTGCTGAGTTCAACTTTTGCAACTAAATTAAAAACTACAATATGCATCTTCTGGGAATCAAGTTAGTGGTGGCTAAGGGCATGAAAGTCAAAATCAATCTATTCCACTCTGCTCTGGTCTCATTGCTTATGAATTACACAATAAATAAGAAGCTACCAAACTTACCAGTGAAACAGAAATAATTGGACTTCTTTGATTGGTTAGTGGGGTGGACCTCACTCAGAATGCTTTAGAAGGGAATATGTCTGCAATACTGCTGGGCTGCTCAATGAGTCTGAGTCACAGTGAGTTTGACAGCACCTCTTTATATTAACAGGTTTTGGAGCATATTTCTATTAAAAATATATTCATAAAAGTGAGATACTGTTTAATTTACATTTTGTTACCTAAAGCGGAAGCCACACACCAGTTCTGTGCAGAAACACCACATAGCTCTCTGGGTCTGAACTCATGTCAGATGGACCATTGGTAACATGCATTAAGTTTCTGAAGCCAGCCACAGAAAAAATTGACTCCAATAATATCTAAAGAGTCAAAATACTGTTGTCCTGCAAGATTAGAAATGAAAATGGGGTTTGTGTGACACTAGGTTATAATAAAACTGGACTTAACACTATTGCTGCCCTTGTTAATATGCCTTGCTACATAAATAATTTCCTTCCTTGGCATTACACATAAATGGAATGATCCAATAGAGTACTGGAACACATTACCTTGTTTACAATGTGCTCTATGGCATGGTCCTATCAGAGCACAGATCGCTTTTTTGTGTAAAACTGTCCACAACGAAATGCAAAAAAATGTTGTTGGTGGTCCTGATGGCAAGCTGTGATTGTTTAGTGTAGTCTCTGGGATGCTGTCAGCCAGAGCAAATATGTATGACTGTTACATGGTAACTGTTTCAAAAGCCAAAATCGTTGTGTAGTCTGATCCTGGCATAACACAAGATCCGCAAGCTAAACTGGGAGTCCTGATTCATCGGTGCCACTGACTGAGCTTTTTACAACAAGCATCCCTCCCTGGTGACAGGGGCTACGTTACTTTGTGGTTTAAAGCTCACTCAAAGACAGAAACAATTGCACTGTGAGAGCTGTGTTGCAGATAGGCAACTGCAGTGGTATACTAGTATACCTGGTTAACTGTGTTTATACAGTGTAGGCTTAATTTTGTACTGAACTCAGTGAAACAATATTACTAACTGTGTGCCCACAAAACATGATGTTCTGATGATCTGCAGTAGATGATAAGAAAAATATATCCCTTGCATTAACAGTATCTCACATATTTCTATTGCAAAACGTGTTGCAGTTCCGCTGAGCTATTGTGTTTTTTCCAGCTTGTACCAAAAATACATTTAAATCCACTTTCAGCATCAAATGATTCACGTCCTTTGCCCACACCTCACATTAAGCTCTTTACCCCATGGGCTTTGTTTTTCTTGTCCATTATCCCTCACCGAACACTTGGTAGGGGGGGAAATCACATGTGTGTAAGCTTAGGGTTCACAAAAAGATGATGCACATAACACAGACATACACCGATGAAAAACACACAAACAGTGCTGGTACAGTAATTATGGATATACACAGTAGAATCTATTTAAGTCTATGAATGTTATAGTAGTGTAAAGATACAACAGTGGAGAAAAAGCTGACAATTTTCAACAAATAATGTGTGGAAACATGGAAAAAGCATTTTTAAGCAGTTTGAATGACAGAAGAATTAATTTAATGTACTATGTATGAACTGGAGCGCAATTAGATATCTGCAGCCAAAAAGCACACACAAAAAACCAAATGCAGATTCAGGCTGTACAGCATCTGTCCATTCACAGGGTTTCAGCTCATTTCATTAATCCTGTTTGCTCTGCTTCATTTTCATATGAGGCGCATGCTGTTTATGTATGAATGTGTCCCTACTATACAGCATGTGTGTGCACATCATTGTTTTTGTGTATGTGCGTGTGTAGCAGTGGGAACAGGGGGGTGGAGAGGGGGCAGGTGAGAAGCTAAGCTGACAGAGATGGACCACTTCACTTCCCTGAGACGACGGTTCCATCCTTAATGACGTTATGCACATC
Source organism: Helostoma temminkii (assembly GCA_900302695.1). Lineage (NCBI taxonomy): Eukaryota > Metazoa > Chordata > Actinopteri > Anabantiformes > Helostomatidae > Helostoma > Helostoma temminkii. The sequence continues at coordinate 11,989 of OMLM01010384.1, read as the reverse complement.
CGGGGGGTCCAGTCTCTCTCTCTTTTGGCCTCTCTCCATCTCTCTCTCTCTCTCTCTCTCTCACACACACACACATACACCTACATGCTCACACTGCAGATGGCAGACAAATAAAGACAAATAAATATGTGCACACACATATGGCACCAAGATTAAGGTCTGTTATTAATAACTTAAAGCGACAAGGACCGCTCCACTTCAGAAGGCTGATTTACACCGTAATCACACCTACATTACCAAGACACATACACACATCACCATACCTGCAGCTCCCAGCTGCGCATGTATGAGGAAGATCGGTAAAGTGCGGCTTAACACTCAGTATGCTAATGTGTTAGCAGGATGTACTCGATAGGATACAATGTTATTTTCAGGAGTCAAGATGCAAGGTGAAAAATGCAGTCAAGCGTGATGTGCCTAGTTAGAGTGGCAGTGCACTTTGTGATGCCTTCATGGTTGCAATAAGGTGGTGTAATGAGTGTGTTAGGGGGGTGTGCCAGTTATCACTGATGAAGTCAGCTCCTCTCATCTAATTTAAAAGAATTGCTCTCACGTCATAACAGTTACGACTCCATGTTGGTGCGATGTAGATGGGAGTAACATAAAACCAGATGAAGAAATGTTGCCTCCATTAATGTTTGTTCGACTCGTCAGTCTTTTATTGCCAGATAGGAAGGTTTAAACTGAACTTCAGGGATAGCTCAAGCCTAAACAACAAACCAGCCAGTTCTGGCTAGAAATAAACAAATAACAAAAATAAATAAAGAAATAAGAAATAAGAAAATAAAAAATAATCTTAATAAAATGAAAGGACCAGTCCTAAACTGAACCTCCAAACAGTGAAGGGGAGAAAATGAAGCAAAAAGGCAGCTGTCCACTACAGAGCTTCATGGCAAAGAGTCAACAAAACAGTTACTTTAAGAGTTAATTATCAGCGGCTAACTATTAAATTAAATTAAAATACAGAATATATATATGTATACACTCCTGATAGTGTGTGACTGGATACAGATCTTCAGATTTTCCAGCCATTAATCCAAAAGGAGGAGGATCTAAACCTGAGGACCAGTCCAGGCCTGCTTCTCCTGTAGCATCTCATATATAGGCTGCATTGTCTCCAGCCCAGGTAAACCTCTGAGACAGTGTCTTGACAGTCTTGATGTAAAGAGAAGTTTCTTATGATTCTCTATCATTCTGTGTGAACTGACCTGTTGTCTGGAACACTCCTGTTCATTTACACTGCATAAACTGGGAGACTGTGACAACTCATGACTGGTGATCAATCAGAACGGCTCAGGGTTGAACTGCTGATTTGGACCAGTCTGGTGCCGAGCTGCTTTAACATTGTCAGCCTGTGGGCCTATTTATGGATACCACAGACCTTTACTGATGCTGGATATCAGCTGTCAGTCATGCAGATGAAACTGCATGTATATTGAGCAGAGAGTGATGCACTCACACCTTTTCGACAACTGACTAGAATGTGTTAAGAGTCTAATCTTACCTGTCTTGAAAATTTACCATTTGGATTGGATTAGCTGATTTATCCAAGATATCTGAAGTCACTAAGAGTAAATAAGGCATAAAAATATGTGTCTCTGTTGTCAAAGCCAGATTGGTGGCATCTTCCTTCCTTTTTTTTCTTACTCAGATACCAGATCAAAAGGTGGGGTGATACGCCTGTAGCTGTTTAAATAATTGTCACAAATACTAGGAGATAAGATAGCTAGCTAACAGGTAGCCATAAATGTCCCTGTCATTACAGGGGACAAAGCTATCGTGGCTACTTAACATATTGTTATACTGTCACAAGATATTCATTCATATGGCACAATCTGAATATGAATATGAACATGTTTATTTTTTCCTTTCTTGGCAATTTTGTAAAAAATATATGTTTTTGTGCACCTAGATGTGTCTAATTAGCTAAATATGATAAAAAGAGGACAGTGTAACTGAGGAATTTATTGGTGCTCCTCTACCAATCACGGCGACTGAACACAGGTGCCCCCTCAAGTAGTGTTGTATTGACCTCATCCAAGCAAGTGGGCAACAGATGGCGCAAAAGACGACCAGTGTTGACAACAAATCTGAAGTGACACCTTCCCTACTGTGGTATGTGGGTAGCCATCACAAGTGAGGAAAAAAGAAGCCTCAGCATATCTCTGAAAGATACTGATCTGGTGCAACACAGCTCTTAACACAAATAGACAAACTGACTGTTGACTGAAACTGGCATCCATATGCTTGGACATAAGCAAAATCTGATCTGTACATGCTCCTCAGTCTTGTGCCCCTCTGGACTCTGAGTGTGGCCTCTGAGTGTGAGGGGCACATTTTACAGTCCTACAGGAAGAGTGTGTGCTACAGTATCTTAACCTGTAACCTCATAGATAGAAAGCAGCCTCCCTCCACTCTACCTCTCCTGGATGCTGCAGCATCTTCTGCTTTGTTACTCTCAGTCTTTTCTCAGCTTCCTGTTTCATCTCGGCATTTCATTCCTCTCCGTCCCGTGCTTTGTTCTGCTCCCGTTCCCCTGTTTCTTTTCATCCCCCACGTTGTTCTCACGTTCAGATTCTGTTATTACTTTCTCTGTTTGTTTAACAGTTTTCTACCCGCTCACCTCCACCTCTCCTCTCTCTCGTACCTCCTCCACATTCTTTCCTTTCTCCTCTTCACATGAACCCATCAGTGTTCATCAGACCCCTCCTTCTCAATCTCATCTTTTTCTCACCGCTCCTCCCCAACTTCCTCCTCCTCCATTGCCGTATCCCCGTGTTCCTCGCGGATTTCATGTTTTCAAAGTCAAATAGCAGTCGGTGGCATGCCAAATAGCACCACAGACACAAACGCGTCGACTCTTGCACATTGCCATCTCACTTCAAATAAAAACATAAAAAATACGAGACAGTCTATGATGCAGACAAGAGTGGCGGATACAATACAAACAGGATATGAAATTGATCTTTCTCCTCCTGTACCTGCCTCTCTCTCTGCTCTACAGGAGACCAGGTGCTGAAAAATTATGTGGTGGAGTGAGATGAGAAGGGAATTCGAGTTGGGAGGGTGAGTTTTTCAGTGTGTGTGTGTGTGTGTGTGTGTGTGTGTGTGTGCATTTGAGAGGCAGCCGCAGATAATTGGAGAGGCACACCTGGATACTGGTCACCTCTCAACCCGCCCCTCTGCCCTTCAAACCAGTTCTATTCACTCTGGGTGCATACTCTATGTGATTGTGAGAGTGTGAATGTGGTGAACTCTCATTGCCCATCTAGCCAGACATTGCATGTGTGCAGGGGTAACAGCGGGCTACTGTGTGTGTATGCCCATCTTTACTGACTGCCCATGTGGGCCAGTGTGTGTGCAGTTTACTGTTTCTGTCCATCTTCAGCCTGTGTGTGTGAGAGAGAGAGAGAGAGAGCTGTAGGTCATTCAGCTGTGCTATAAAAGATTCAGGACTGACTGATGACCCGGTCCAACTAAAAAGCTCCTACTTTTTCAAACGTTCTTCTTTGGGAGACTTTGTGTTTTTTTTTATTAACCTTTGCTGTGACAAAGAAAACACATCAAAAATTCTCTTTCTCCACTGCACCCTGTATGGAAGCAAACCGTCAGTGCAGTACTGTTGCACTGTGGATGGCTGTGCACTTTGGGCTGGTGTAAAAGATGCAACATCCTTCAGGAATAACACAAAGCGATAAAATCGTACATTTCCTGAATTTTGACAATTCGATCAAAATTTCTTATTTGTGTCAGTATTTATTTTTAAGGAAAAGCTTTTCACATCGGCATAAGCTTATTTTTTCCTCAGTCTATATCAGCTTTAACAATATAGTGCAGCACTGGTTCTGCTCACTTTTATTGATTTAGTTCTATGACTTGAAATTCTTTCAGTTTTTACAAACTACCTACAAAAGAGAGCTCTGTGGTCAATACTACCAAAGTCCAGATCTCAGAAATGTCAGTTCTAACTAATGCAATGAGAGCTACTCCTACTGCTTCTTCTTACATTACAATTACAGTAATAGTACATTGAGTTTGTAGATGGACATTTGTGTCTCAGCTTAACAAGGTTTTCAAAGCTTTAAGGTGTTTTTGTAATAAATTTAAATGAAATCTTGTAGTTGTTATTTGTACAACAGCAGTCCCCAGCAGAGACAGTGTTTTAAAGCAATTAGCTTGAACTCTCGTTGGACATATGATGGACTGGCACTGCACAGTGCAGGCTAGTTCACAGTTTGTACTATTGCATTGTATTCAGCTACTTGCTTTATGGAAGCTTTGGGATGCGCAGCACTATTTTTCTTCTCTTTTTGCTTGTATCTAATTCTAAACTGTTGCAGATGCTAAAGCTCGAACTTCGAACCAGTGACTCGGACAGAGACCGCTGATGGAGATGCTGGTGATTTGTTTTTAATGAACCAGACAAGACTAGTTGTTTTGCATGAGAAATTGATTAGAAATACTGTTTTTGCTCAGCAGATCTGGGTACTTATTTATCTGGATGATTAGAGGAGTTTAGGAGGATTCTACAAATACTTTAACAGTCGTGGTGAGTGAGTGGGTCAGGTTATCGACAGGCTATTTCTGTTCTGTGTGCAAATAATGCACGACAGACACAAGCTGGGGCCACACACCTGCAGCATCCCGATTGCTGCATCTGTTTTTCCACTGTCATCATAGTATCGTCATAGTTAATATTAGCATAAGCAACAAGCAGGAAATGCTACTGGTGTGCTACTTACATGGAATGTGTACAGCTATAACTAAGTTTAATTTAAAAAGAGTTAGCCACAGGACCACTGTAGGGATGATGTCTATACTACCACCATGGTACCACTGCCGCTCATTGACAGCTGCATTTCAGGTTAAAGAAGTTGTCAACTTGTCTGCTAATGAAATTTAGAACAAGGACGTCTTCACATACTGCAGCTAGCTACCAAGCTAAAAGGCAACATAAGGAAAATGGCATCAAGTGTGAATGAGAGTGACACAGCTGTACATGTGTCTGTAAGTTAATTTGCAGAAACAGTCAATGGATGTAACGGTATACAGTGCAAATTAATTCACTACTGCAGCCAAGTGAGTTGCTGTGCATATTTGCACGGTTAAATCTGTGATCAGTGCCCAGATGATTTAATTACAATGTCCACCAGTAAAATGGGTCTATGGAGAGCCAGGAAATACCTCCAGGGTTTGGGTGAGTGTTTTCAAATGACTTCACTGATTTAAAAAATGTTGCCACGTATTGATTTTGTGGTTTACTGTCTCTTTGACTGTCGTTGATTGACAGCTGACATTTAGAGAACTTCAATCAAACACCATCAATGAAGAAAATTATCAGCAGTCATGATGAAAATAGTCATTAGTTGCAGTTTGATACAAAATAGTTCAGAAGAGCAGTAAACAGTAGAATAAAAAACAGTAAAATCCTCCTTTCACATTTACACATGAGTAAAAATCATCTAATTATAGAATAATAATACAATATAATAATACAGTATATTTAGTACTTTGATAAATATTTTTTACAAGGCAGGGGCTTTAATGTGTAACTTTTACAATGTGGTATTGTTTTTTTCACTTAAGTAAACAGTGTTAATACTTCCTCTGCCAGTGCTGACGCTTTTCCTTGAAGGACTGTTGTAACTGATAATATGACATATATATACGGTGATATTGTGAAAATTTTGGTGCATTATAATACCATGAACATCTCCTCCATTGCGACCCTAGATGCATCCATAGAGATAAATTTCTTTTCCTACCTTCTTACCTCAGCTAACCTTTCCACATGACTTAGAGTACAAATACATGCTGTGGGCTGCTCTTGTCTACAATTTATCTTCTGAGTTTCAGTTGTTCTTGAAAGCTGAAATCAAACTAGAGGCAGTGTGGGATGCGTTTGTGGGTGTTTTACAACACAGTCATTACAATGCTACATCTCCATCTTCACTCCATCTTGCCTTTGTGTCTTATAATGCTGTACTGTGTGCCCCTAGCTTTAACCTTATTACCCTGCACACCCGGGGGACATGTAATGAAGCAGTTCCCTCATTCAGGAGGTCAATTTGCTCTCTTGCCTTTATGAAGTCTAAAGTCTTCTGCATCCCAACGGCATACCTGCCTGTCTGATTCTCTTCCACTCTGGCTTTCCTTTAATTAGCTCGTGTACTTGTCTGCATGTGTTACAGAGAGAGAGAATTTCTGTCTCGTGCTGACTTCATTGATTTTAGGTTTGATCTATCAGTAGCAATATTCCCTCTTCTTACCTCTTGCATCTTGTCTTATTGGTTTGACTTTCTGTGCACAGACAGATTGTTGCTCTGGTTTTCTGCCTCTGAAACAGGAAAATCAAGCATCACCAAACAGAAGACACACACAAAGCTGTCATCACATTCAATCCAGCTGTCAAGGAATCAAAACAGATCAAATGCAGCAACACAAAGAAATGCACAAAAAAAGAGAGAGAAACAATTTGTTCCTCAGCAGCCTTCTATGAAATCACTATTGCAATCGGTTACATCACAATCAATGCTTTCACTTTATCAGGATAATTTATTAGGAAATCATTGCACAATCTAAAGCTGACTCCTCCTCTGTTTTCTTCAGTTTTATCTACATAATTCAAGTCATTTGATACTTCATTATGTTGCATGTACATAACTGCATATACAGACACAGGCAGAGCACTGAAGCTGCAGGTACTGCTCTGCTAATGTGCTACTACAGCTTTTCTTTAGACAAGGCGTAACACTCTGTTCAACTTGGACAAAATAAAAGTTTGACCTAATGATGGAACTAAAGGAAAAAAGTTTTGATTGCTCCACATTTCCATTGGAGGCTGTTTCAGGAGTGCAGCATCTCTTCTTCAGAAGCCACATTTTCCTTATATTTTAGAGGCTTTGCCAAAAATGTTCATGTTCAAATGCATTTGCATTTAAATCTGGTACCTGGTTTGTGACTGTATTTTAGTTTAATCTTAATCTCCCAGTAAATTTTCACAGATTTACTATAAATGCACTCATGCTGCTCCAACAAATACAGACCACGAGTATTGCAAAGAGGATAATTTCGCCGTGTCAGTGTGCTCAGTGTAGATGGATTATAGATAGGATGTATTTTGTGTCACTTTACTCTTGTTTTAACTCAGTCTGAATCTGTTTAATCAGTTTACAGCACTGATTCCTCGTGTGTGATAAATACTAGTAAATCATACGTGTCATTTAAAATAAATGAATGAAGCATTATCATTACCTATTAACACAAGAAGTGATACTAAAGTCTAGTCCATAAAGCCCAAATGCCTTTTCTGTTCAGAGGATCCAGCTAACTGCAGATAATTTTATATGATGCTTAAATATGTACATGTGTATATTATATTATACTGTCAGGGATCAAGACAACTGCGTTCCCAATGAATGACAATCAATGTCTTAATCACCACAGGACCAATGAGCCTCCTAAGCAGTGTAGAGTGGGAGGAGTTTAAGAAAAGTATAAATGAGCTTTTAATGCCAGGGACCTCTCAGAGAGAGAGAGAGAGAGAGAGAGGGAGAGATAGAGAAAATTACTATAATCAAATACCAGATTTTTCCATGGTATAATTCTGTTGCCTTCATTTTCTCCCATGTGTCTCCATCTGTACTGTATATGCAACACTCCTCTTTTCAAATCATATCATCCTCCTTCCTATGTCTGCATCTTGTCCTCTGTGTGTGAAGAACAAAGAAGGACGTTGTCCGGTGGGTGATGAGAGGGCTGCTGAGGGTCAGCATGATATTTGGGTGTGATATTTCCATCGCCAGCCTAAATGTCTGGTGTCAACCAATTTATCACCTGGCAACTAGCAAGACAAAGACCGAGACAGGCTTCAAAGTAAAAAGGGGGAAAATTATGTTTTTGTAACATTTTCCAAAAGAATTTTGAAGGCATTTTTGGGGATTGCTGTAGCTTAAAATATGCCTGATTTTGTGGCAGGTTTTCTAAGAAATTTGTGATGCATGTTCATGGGCGTGTTGCGTGGTCTTTTGCAGCCAGCCCTCCTCTCCCAGAAATTTAAGTCTCTGGCATATTAATTGCAGCTTCCTGATGCTTGAAAATTACATACAATAGTCCGTAAACTGTGGACCAATCATGTACCTTTGTGCACGGGCTTTATGTTAAAATGACTCTCATCTGCAGCTCTGGTGTGAGGTATTCAGGGATGGTAGAGAGGTCAACTTTGCTTTGCATTAAAAGAGTTTTATTTTGTAAATGATATTTCACGTAGCAGGCAATGCATATAAAAAAGAAGCATTGTTGATGTACTACTGTGTATAGCTATTTGTTCTGTTTGGCTGCTTAGCTTAAATACTCCTTTGTGTGTTTGTGTGATGAGACTTTTAGGATGAGGACCAGCCAAGATGTCTTCTGTACACTGGGGAAAATAAACTTATGGGGCAATATCTGTAGGAGTTGTGATTTCATGACCATCTAGTTGAGACACAAGGGAGACTGACTAGCAATCGCTTTAGCTGCTTTAGGAGCCAGAGGTCAGGAGTCAATAAAAAAAAAATTATAAAATGTCAGTTTCATCAGTTCATCCTAACGACTACTGATCCAAGTAGTTATTTCCCACACGGAATATCACCATAGCTTTTTGTAAAAGTTATCATTTTGAATAAAAAATACACCTAAATAAAGACTTACATATGCTCATACAAGCTTCCATACTGTTCTCAGCAAGATTACACATTATTCTTCTCAGTCTTGATGTTGTCATCCTGCCAAAACACATTACCTTGCAATTCTGGATGCTCCCACATTTGATTATCTTCATGTTGTAATCCAATGAAGTAGATGAAGGCAGCCTTTCTGTGTCAGGGTTGCACCACGGTCACGCTTCCACACAGTTCTGTATGAAGCTTATGTCGGTGTGAATCAGTGTAAAAGAAGCAGTGTGAAACAGAGATTGTTGAATAAAATACTAAATGGACTACAGTGGCATCCTGAATTTGAGCTTATTGTCTTGTATTTTGCAGCTCTCTGTCATAATATTATTTTGTTGAATTGTGTTTCATTGCATTTTGGTGTGTTGTATGTCTTTGTGTAGTAAATCAGACAGCCATCATTTTCTTGTTTAAACCAACATGAATGACTGATCAATGGCAGCAGCACAACTCAGATCTTTGTGCTCCTGCGATGCAGCCCTCCTGCACTGTGTGGGAGAAGTGGTGACTGCAGAGAGAAGAGGCAGATTAGATTTGATTAGGTGACACAGTAGTGGTAAAAGAAATCAGACTGAAACTTGATTTACTAGCAGGAACATAGAGTACATTTTACACATGTCTTCTCAACAGTTCACATAGTTCACTGTGTTCACAGAGTTAAATTTACATTGATTCACTGTGTTCACAGAGTTAAAGTTACATGGATTTTGATAAGAAATCTACAGTTTTAGTGTTTGATTATGTAGCCTGGGAAAATTTGTTGACGCACGGGACACAATAACTGGAGTTCTTGCAGCTTTGATACAACAACACAAAGAAAACAAAAACACAACAGCAAAACATTCACTTTCTAAAGTGATTAAAACTCCACTCAGCACAATTTTAATTGGTTTAAGTCCCATAGCACAGTAATGCTCCTTAGTAAAAGAATAAAACATGGTTAGAAATTTATAAGAACCAACATGACCTCACTAGTCAACAGAAAACTCATCGTGGAATTGTCAGGATAAGCACACTTTAATCAGTGCTGCAATAATATGAGCAACATTTGTTGTGACACGAAAACCTCTGGCAGCATACATCAACTATAGACTATAGACAAACAACAAAACAAACAATAAAAAAACAAAAAACAATGTTACTTTCAAAAAATAATAAAAAAATGTCTGAGAGATATTTGACTCTATGTAGAAAATTATATTTTATCAAATTAACCACATGGCTAAATTGGACCCTTTGCCACCCCAATAGGATCCATTCAAAATCACCCTTCTTTTATAAGGTGAATTGAAATAATATGAACAAAAGCACATAAAGCACACTGTGTGCAGCAGTGGATAGCTATAATACATAATGCAAACACTCCTTTATGTTCACAAAAACAATAAAACAAGTCAGTATGCTCTCAGAAATCATAATAACAATGAATAAAATTACCAAGTTGGAAACACTGCAGTAACTATGTCAAATGTCAGTTAGTAGCTCACATTCAAAGTGATGACACAGGGATAAAGCTTTACAAAAATACATGTCCAAAGCTGGACTTTCAGTTTGACTTCAAACAGGCTCACACATGCAGAATATATTGCAGACGCACATCTGCAGACATATGCATGCATACAAACACTAAAGCCAAACTGTGCCTGATTAATCACTGTTTCTTTTAAAAATATATTATTCTGTGCATGACTCTGCTTGACATTGAAATTTACATGAGAAATTGCTTTTAATCAGCCTCAATACATTGAGCTACTGCACAGATAAGCATTTATACACACACACAAACGTATGGAGTATTTTATACATGCTACCACGCAAACTTCTTATAATTCTAAGAACAGCACTTATGAATGTATACTTGTAAGAGGCTTTTGAATTCTGAGGAAGTTTCAATAGAAAGTCAGATAAACATAGAAGATAAGGACTAAGTTTCTTTTAAATTATGAAATCTTTTGAAAACTGTAAATAATTTTTAAGCATCTTTGTTAATAATTAGAAGTTCGCACAAGAGCATAGCTGGTTTGAATTCTTTTTGAATACTATTTTCTGTGACAGAAGGCCACTGAAGTTATTGCTGAAACACATATTTGCACCACTGCTACAAGTGAAAAGCTTTTCAGAAACCAACAAGAATCATCATCTGTTGCAAAGATGGTACAGAAACTCAGTACACAAGTAAAAGTGCAAGAAAGATATTGCAATTTCAAATTATTTACACCTAAAGGTAATAGAAGTAATAAAAGTAGTAAAGTACATGCCTAAAATGTACTTTTTACTCTAAGTAAAATGTAATCCACTAAGAAAACTGTGTATTTTATTTGATGCTGTTGAAATTCTAAAAGGTGAAAAACCTTCAGCTAGAATCAGACATATTGGCCTCCACATGTACTTTCCAAACTGCAGTACAACTATAGGATGCAAGTGGAGTCACCCTTTAAAAGAAAAAAACTGATGGTTTATCAGTTTTTATTTTTTATTTCATTTCCATACTGAATGGCCACAACAGGATGATATAACACATGTCATTATTCCAGAAGGAAACCGCATCATTCAAGCTAATCTATTGGTACCTGTAGAATGAAGTATAATACACATGGGGAGATATTTGTTTATAATAGAATTTAAAAATATATATATTTGACCTCCTTTTCAGTTCAAGTAAACTGCTGTCACATGAAGCCACAGACAAAACCTAATGTATCTACTGTGAAAATCAGCTGCAGCGAATGTTATACTGTGACATTTATATTGTGGTATTTATACTGTAATTACTACCATATTTACGGTATGATGGATGTCTTTAAATATGTAATTGAAGACAAAAAAAACATCCTTTCTGAAAGGTACTATATAGCTGAAACTAGCATTTATTTAGAGCTGTGTTTCTGGTCATCAGGTGCCAATAACACATATATTTACTCCATTCTAAATCCTGACGCAAATATTTGTCTACACAATATTCACCAGTGTGTAAAAATAACAGTATGAGAGAAGTGAAAGTGAAACAAAACACAGTTAAAGTTAAGTTAAAATGTGATGAATATATATCTCAGGCAGATATGAGCTGCTCTGTTGCTGTTACAAGGTAAAAACACAGGGGGAGAGGCAGAGTTGGACAGACAGGGGGGAGGCAGTGTGTATTTCCAACTCTAATACCATCTCATCTAAATGGACAAGCTGTACTTTGAGCTGTTTAGTTTGGTAAACTTCTCAGGTACAGTCAATCCAGTCTCAATATGACATGTAAATCCCATAGGTGGTGGGGGATGAGGGGGATGGGG
>OMLM01010382.1:5372-16468 GCA_900302695.1 Helostoma temminkii | reverse complement strand
TTACACATTTCATCGCGTAGTGTGAGAATCAGAATCAGAAAGAGCTTTATTGCCAAGTATGCCTGCGCATACAAGGAATTTGTTTTTGTGACATTAGCTTCCAGTGTACAGAGACAACAACACAGACAATAAGAAAATTAAAAATAAGGTGATAAAAATATAAATATAAGGTTATTGCACATGTTTTTAATTGCACAGTGGGGTGAACATTTAGCTGTTCATGAGGTGGATTGCCTGGGGGAAGAAACTGTTCTTGTGCCTGGTTGTCGGGGCGTTAGGGGCTCTATAGCGCCGACCAGATGGCAATAGTTCAAAAGTTCATGAACTGTAAACAATGTGATGAAAATTATTTCCAGTGTTTCTGCAGATTCTTATTCAATTACCAAATTATGGCTGATGTTTTATAATACAGAGGATTAATATTATTTCATGTGCACTTTCACTTTTTTGTCTGATGATGAACAAACTATTATGAACATGTGATGCATATTAGAACGTTATGATAACGTTAGTGGAGACAATCTGATGGACGAGTCTGGGTTTGGTGGTTGCCAGGAGAACAGTACTTGTCTGACTGCATTGTGCCAAGTGTAAAGTTTGGTGGAGGGGGGATTATGGTGTGAGGTTGTTTTTCAGGAGCTGGGCTTGGCCCCTTAGTTCCAGTGAAAGGAACTCTGAATGCTTCAGCATAACAAGACATTTTGGACAATTCCATGCTCCCAACTTTGTGGGAACAGTTTGGAGCTGACCGCTTCCTCTTCCAACATGACTGTGCACCAGTGCACAAAGAAAGGTCCATAAAGACATGGATGACAGAGTGTGGTATGGATGAACTTGACTGACCTACACAGAGTCCTGACCTCAACTTGATAGAACAGCTTTGGGATGAATTAGAGCAGAGACTGAGAGCCAGAAAAAAAAACATCCCATAAACACACCTAAACCTTGTGAACAGCCTTCCCAGAAGAGTTGAAGCTGTAATAGCTGCAAAGGGTGGACCAATGTCATATTGAACCCTATGGATTAGGAATGGGATGTCACTTAAGTTCATATGCGAGTCAGGGCAAGGGAGCGAATACTGTTGGCAATATAGTTTACCTTATTGTGGAGAGGTGTTCTAGACACTTCCTGTGATCAGACACTGGCAGTGATACAGAGATATTTGATTATTTTTGATTATGCTTCTACTGATATAATTAGCATATGTTTATAATTTACTTAGTGTAAGTGACAAAGTTGATACTAAACAGCAACAGAGGTGGTGAGTAGCTAAGTACAGACTAAGTTCTTCAGGGTTATTTTTGAGGTACTAGCCATTTGTGCAGTTTTAGGAAGTTTTCACACCTTTTAGTGTGTTTTTGGTTTTGTGTGAATTGTTTGAGAAATGTTACACTGGTATCATTTTCCTCTTGGTTCAGTTTCACACAGAGAAAAATCCAAGCATCCTCTCTGCTAATTGGTCAAATGTATCTTCTTAGAAGAAGAATTTAAGAAAAGACTGAGCGTGATGATCCATCTCAGGTTTAACACATGCAGCATAAGAGAGAAGAGAGACTTTACCAGCGTTCTCTAACTAGGGTTTGTAGCAATAATGTTTTTATACACAAAGAGGATCCTCCCTCCCCTTTTTGAGGGACAACATATGTGAACCATCTAGAAAATGTCACTCTTCTCCTTACTGTATAGTGATTTGATTTAACTGATTTATTTCCACATTCTTTAGGCCCATTTTCTCTACCCACATGTCCTGTTTGGGACTTATTTTCCCTCCTCTGGGAGGCCTCATTTATCTCTATCAAATGTTTTCTACTTTGTTGTGTTTACCACATATGTCTGCCATGGAAACCAAAGAGTAAATAAAATACATAAAGAAGAAACTGTGCTATGGAGAGATAACTACAATGTGGGTTAACCCTCCTATTGTGTTCTGGTCAAATCTGGCTGATTTGCATGTTTTCCTCTCTAAAAAGTGCAGTAAATTTTAAGCATTTGTCACGAGGTTCCATGACTTTGTCCACACACGGCTTTTGAACACATAAAATATATTTGAAATATTTTTTTAGATTGGTGGGTTTTATGGAGTGTTAGCTGAAACAAACACAATAGCAGTGTTAAATACACATCATCTGTCCTAGCATATATACACTTTTGTACAGATCATGTCATACCCACAAAAACAATCAGAGAATTTCCAAATCAGAAACCATGCTTGGACAGTACTGTGCAGACTCTGCTTAAGGCCTGAGATGCTGCCTATCGGTCATGTGACGGGCTGGTTTATAGTAAAGCATGGAAAGAACTGACAAAGGGCATTCAGTAGGCTGAACACCAGTACAAGCAGCACATTGAGGAGCACCAACAACTCTTGGAACATGCGGAGAGGCATCAAGACCTCAACGGACTATAATGGTGGCAACCAGCAGGTCAGCCATGAACCCACTCTCCCTGACACCCTGAACCATTGCTTTGCACGCTTTGACACAGCAGGCAGCAGAGAGATGGCTCACCTCCCCCAGCTGGAGCAGCAGCAGCAGCCTCTCATCCTCCAGTGTCACCAGGTAAAATCTGTACTGTGGAGAATAAACATCAACATTGCTGTTAGACCAGACAGGGTGTCTGGCCAGACACTCAAGTCATGTGCTGAGGAACTGGCAGAGGTTTCCCTGGATATCTTCAATCTGTCCCTACTCCATGCCACAGTCTGTCTGCCTCAAATCATCCTTTATTGTTCCTGTGCCCAAGAAATCAGCTATCACCTGCCCTAACCCCCTGTAATCATGAAGTGATTTGAGAGGATCATCTTGAAGCACATAATTGACAAGGGTCCTGTTGGTCTGGACAGCACAAACTGGCTCAGAAGATTCACAAGTGGGGACTTTCCATATCACTGTGCTCAGGTGATCAGAATAGGCAGCCATTTATCCTCTTAACTGGTCCTGTACATGGGTATGCCACAGGGTTGTGTGCTCAGCCCAGTCCTCTTTACCCTGTTCACACACGACTGCACTGCCCTCCACACATCAAACATCATTGCAAAGTTTGCAGGTGATACCACATAGTGGGTCTCATATCAGACAATGATAAGACTCACTATAGAGAATCCAGCAACAGACCAAGTGGTGTTCAGATAACAACCTGGTCCTGACCTCTAGCAAGACCAAGGAGGTGATCGTGGACTACAGGAGATCCTGGAAGACGGATCATACTCTCCTCCTCATACATGAGGCAGAGGTAGAGCAAGTTAAGAACATCAAGTTCTTGGGCATCCACAACACCACTGCCCTCACATGGAGCCTTTACACCTCTCACCTGGTAAAAAAGAAAAAAGCCCCAGCAAAGGCTATTTTTTTCCTCAGGACTCTCAAATGGGCTGTACTCTACTCTCAGCTGCTGACAAACTTCTGCAGAACCAGCACAGAGAGAATTCTACGTCTCATTATGGTGGTTTGGTACGGCAGCTGCAAAACACAGGACAGGAAGAACCTGGCTAGTGGTTAAAACAGCACAGGAGATTGTGGGGAGTCCTCTGCCAGACCTGGACTCTCTTTATGGATGTATGTAGAAAAGAGACTTCAGCATAGCTGCAGATCTGACCCTGGTCTCTATGCCTCTGCCCTCAGAAAAAAAGGTACATAAGCATCCAGACTAAAGCATAGTTTCCTCCCCAGGGCTGTGAACACGTTACCCCCAAAAGATTCTTGATACTACATGTGTTGGTTGTTTTCCTGTTGACTGTTTATTACCTGATGTTGTTGCGTTCTCATGACTGTCATGACAACTGAGTCATAATCCAGTGGTCCATACACATCACACATAATCCAATGACCCTTAAAACATGTCACCAAAGGAAACCACATCACACCTACCAGTCTACAGTAGCCAC
The DNA here is from genome assembly GCA_900302695.1 of Helostoma temminkii. NCBI lineage: Eukaryota > Metazoa > Chordata > Actinopteri > Anabantiformes > Helostomatidae > Helostoma > Helostoma temminkii. Next base: position 12,585 of record OMLM01010382.1, on the reverse strand, counting down.
ACACTCAGTGTGGAGGAGCATTAGGTGAGGTGCACACTGAGCTGCAGGACCAGATGACGTTACTGGACAAGTGTGAAGTTTCCAACCAGCTGATCAGTGCACTCCTTCAGCAAAGATCTTTGACCAGCCACTATCCCAGTCCACTGTCCCAGTATGCCTAAAGTCCTCTATTATAGTCCCACTGCCAAAACAGCCCATTATCAACAGCCTGAATGACTACCAGACTGGAGATACAGGAGAATCAGGACGAGGACAAACAGTTTAAAAAACTTACATTTAATCACACTTAATACACACATGAGGGATTGTGCAATCTGTAGAATGTTCTGAATGTGTGTTTTAGGATGTATGATTTAACATAATCTATTTTATTATCTACTAATGTTAATTTATTTTGTGTTTTAAGCACTTTATCAGGCACTGTAAAAGTTTGCACTCAATTTCATTGTACAATGGACAATGACAATAAAGACATTCTGTTCTATTCTGTCACTACATCAGGTGTTAAAATCAGCTCCAGCTTTACCCACTGTTGTTTCTGTTCCACAGTCTGTAGGTAGCATCACATTTTAACCATAATTTATCAAACTAATCTGGACCAGACTCTACATCTATACTGCCTAAAATACTATTTTCCTAGTGGAGTACTTTAAGTACAACTTAGAGCTTGTATGGAGTACTTTTACTGGAGTAGGAAAAATAATACTACTTATAATACTAATACTTCAGCTAATAAAAGTGAAAGTACTAATGGAATGAAATGTATGCTCTTATATATAATTTGTTGATTGTTAATCCTGCTTTAATGTGTAACCAGCATTTAAGTTGTTTCACTGTATATTCACAGTTTTGTTCAGGACTGAAAGTAATAATTTAATTTCCTCAGTCTGTCCTTGACTGTTCACTTTGTTCACTTGATTTCACATCTAAACTTTTTTTAATTCACTATTGTACTACTTCAGTATAGACAATAAAGTGGTTTTACAACTAATCGAACAAACTGTCATATGACAAAGGATTATATATCTTCTTATATCTACTCACATGTATAAATCTCAGCTGTGATGAAGTACAAGTACACACTGGTGTAAAAAGAAGATACTCAGTAAACTGTTTGTACCTTCAATTTGTCCTTAACTACAGCATTTAAGCAAATATAATCAGTAAGAATCTTAATAACAACACAACTCTTACCTCCAGATGTCAGAACAAAGACCCATGAACACAGGAAAACAGCCACGAATGACTGAGACCTTAAAGAAGCCATGAGAGCAGAGCTGCTGCTGAATGTGCTGAGACTCTTCTTACTATGTTCAGTGACACTGAACACCGCCACACTGGTTTTAATTGGGAGGAAAAGGAGGAGGGATGGGAGTGAGGGAACTACCCAGATGTCCAAGAACATTACTATTGTATTATAAGGGATACTTATAAGTATACATCACTTATACTAAATATACTTAGGTCTACGTACTTGCAGTATACTTGCAAGTATACTATTAACTATATTAATTATTTAGTCTTGGGACTAAGATTTAAGTTTATAAAAGTATAAACTATTATATAAAGTTAAACTACTGAAATGCATGCTGGGTATTTCTATATTCTTGTCGGTTTGCAGCTCGTATACATAAATACTACTTTGTCTAGTTTACCTCTGATAATTACATAAAAACTAAATTGAAAGTATACATGTCTTTGGCAGTTTGGATTTGTAGCCTTTGTCTTCTGTGAAAGTTGATGTTTGTAATACCTCCTACTTGTTGGTCCTGATTCTGAAGTAACAGTTGTTTTTTTTATGGAGATTTAAACATTTGTTTAGGGGTTACACATTGATGCCTGTAAGCACAATGGTTGGATCAGTTTGAATTATGTCTTAAACGTCATAATGGTTCACTACGGTTCCACTTCTCCTCTCTAACTGTCGATTTAATGAGTCCTTTGTTAGTGTGTTGTTGATTTGTTTGAGTGTATGATCTTTATTGTCAACAACAAGAGCATTAGCTCACATATTCCCAAAAACCCAGATCCCCTCCTGTTTGTTGTGCCTCACCTGTTATTGTCCTCCAGTGACAACACTCACTGACAACTGAAATGTCCACCTGGACGCTGTTATTGCTGTGGACTCATTTCACTCATGTTTATTATACATGAAGTATACTTCATTTAAACATGAAGTATACTAATAGTATACTTGACTTTACTTAATTCAGAAGGTTTTAGCATGCGTGACTGTTCTGAGAAACAGAGTCTTTGAGGGGTGATGGTAGCACAGTTGGCAAGGCAGTGGTTTACAAACCCCAAGGTAGTGGGTTAAATTTCTTGTAGTTTCAAGTGTCCTTGGACAAGACACTGTTCCCTCACTCTTGGCGCCTCTAAGGACCAGCCTGTCCACAAAGAATTTCCCTAAGGGGAGCAATGAAGTATCAAATATTACCACAGTGAAATAACAGCTGTGTCCTACTTCATCTGACACACCTTAGTTTTCAGGCACAATCTTAATCCAAATCCTGGAGGTTGTGGTTTGAAAATACCTTTATTAGTTTAAAGTATCAATATATTAAGCAAAGAATAACTAAGAGGATGCAACTCTGAAACTGACATGATTGGATCCTTGAGAGACATGTGTTCTGTTTAGTGAGGATCAAATCAAATCCTGAAAACACAAACTGTAGGAATCACAATCATATTACTGATATGTTTAGTATTCACAGATATGTCACTTGCACTAAGTGAACTACAAACATATCTGTAATGTTAATACATAACTCTTTGTAACCTGCAAATCAGAACGATTAGGTGGAACACAACAGAATCCATTTCCTCTTCAAACTCCTGTCAGACATTATCTACTGCACTTTGATCACATCACTCATAGCAGCTGTTTTCTACAAAGTCTCATCAACAACATCTTTAGAAAACACAAACATCTGATCTGTGATGTTGAACTCTCACATCAACAACCAAGAAGCAGCTTCACTCTGATCCAGAGACAAACACACACTCACACACACTAACTCACCTGAGTCTGAAACTGTCAGGTTGATGGTGTTGATGGACTAAAGTGAGGCATCAGTGTTGTATTTAACACGACACTCATATGTTCCAGTATCAATGATGATGACGTTCTTCAGAATCACAGAAATGTCTCCGTCCTTCATCTCTGGATCTTTCAGCTTCACTCGACCATGAAAAGATGGATATTGATAGTCTACATATGAGTGATCATCTTTGAAGAACACAGACTCTACCGACTTCTGGTCAAGTCTAGTCCACTCCAACAGAGTCTCTGAATCCCTGACATGAAAGAATGACATCATCTCCAGGCTTTGCCAAAAAGAAAATCAGAGCAGGAATCAAAAGTCAGCACAGTTGGTTCTGGTGAATGGTTTCACCTCTGTCTATTTCTGCCTTGCAGTGAAAACAGAGTCAAGATTTAAATCTGGGACTTGTATCATAAAACATCCTGTAACATTGGCTGTTCAGACATGAGTCACTATTAAATAACAATAAAAAAATAGTAATCCAGCAGAAACATTCTCTGATTGGTTAGAAAGAGTCAAAAACATTTAGCTGCAAATATCTGCACTACTATTCTGAGTCTGACTGCACAGGAAGTGTCCGCAGCACCTTTCACAATAAAATATAATTGGAGCATTTTCTACTAAAATAATATTAGAGAAAAGTGAGACACTGTAGCTTTAAGTGATGCATGTATCACTTAGTGAATCTTCACAGGGAAGTGGATGAAGATTCACTAATATCTACACAGATGTTTCAGCTCTGACAGTAGAAATATCTGACAGCTCAATAATAAATCACACAGTAGGTCCAGAAGTATTTAGACAGTGACAGTTTTTTATGATTTTACCTTTATACACCACCACAATGGATTTGAAATAAAACAATCAACATGTTATCAAAGTGTAGACGTTTTTCACAAAAATAGGACATTTACCAGGAGTTTAAATAAGAGTTTTAATAAAGTACCTTCATTTTCAGGTGCTCAATAGTGTTTAGGCAAAGTGACAAAGTGACATAACTTTATTTATTTAAATGTTAATGTATTTAGTATTTTAGTTTAAGTATATTTAGTTTTAGTAATTTTCACTATTAGTAGCATTTGGCCCAATGTGAGTTTACACACGTGGACAAAATGGTTGATGCTCTTGTGTTAAAGAAAGAAAAACACAATGCTTCCTGAAATGACGTAAAACTGACCAAAGTAATAATAAATAAAAATGTATTGAAAATGAACTAATGAAGACCAGACACTTATTTGGAAATTGTGGGCTTAGCCTCATGTCTTCTAGTCTTTCACTGTTTTTACTATTGTCCAACCAAAGCTACTCAACTGTCTTTTCTCCTTCTCTTGGCATGGTGCCAGCAGCTTTTAAGTGGGAAGGTTTTCCTTGTGTTTTCTCTCCACTCACCCCAACCAGCTGATGCAGATGGCCGCCCACCTTGAGCCTGGTTCTGGTTAGCAGTGTGTTTGATGCTGATTTATAAACTGTGCATCCATAATCCATTACTGACCTGATTAAACCAACATATATCATTTTTCATTTTATCAGCCCCCATTCACTTCCTCTCAAACATCTGATATTTACTACTTTTTTCATTTTTTCAATTTGATTTATTTATGTAAGTTTTTAATCAAATCATATACCCAAATATTTGAAGCACTCTACATATTCTAGATTGTCCTCACAAAGTTTGAGGATAAATGGATTCTGATTTTTCCTGTTTGTAAACAGAACAGAACAGAACAGTTTTTGTTTTTGTTACCGAAAATCTAAAACCACATTCTAGGACCCATTTTCCACTTTCCTTATTGCTTCTTGAACTTTATTTGTAATAAAGTTTAGATTTTTTCCCCTCAACCATAACACCCCATCGTCTGCAAATAGTGAAACACCTACAGACCTATCAGTATTGCTAAAAATGTCATTTATCTCGAATATTGAGAACAGTATGAATGCAGACTGAATTTAGATGTAGATTAAATCCAATATTATGTTGTACTCAGTCTCTAATAACTTTTGTAGAAAGCTGCACTGTGTTTATGGTTTAATTTTCATTAGACTCAGATATTTGACATGAAGTGTGTTAAATCCTCATCATGTCAGTTTATTATAGACATGACCAGACTGGATATGAAGCTACATAAATGTAAAACACTCATCTGTAAAAACTAAATCTCATTTACAAAGGAGCTGAGACGCCGAGTAAAATCTACATAAAAACAAAGTGCAATCATTTGTAAATCTTATAGTTTTATCTACAGCATCTATCCTACAGTTATTGTCATTATCATGTTCATTTTGATGGCAAAGCTTAATAACATGAGAAACACAATAGAAATGTTGTTATTGTCTAGTAAATCAGGTTATTAAATATTTTTGGATGCTCATTTAAAGGGCTGTCACCACTTAATATAAATAAAATATCTTAATTCGCTTGATTGAAATCATCCAAGGTCATAGTTTGACACCAGAGCAGCCTATCAGGTGCCGTATATAGTACAGTGGGTGGGTCTAAGCAGGTGGAGAGGAGAATGTGAGGAATAAAACGGACTCGGGTCAGGCAGTGAAAATTGATGAGCTCTTGATTCCGGGTCAACTGAGGCTTGGTGGCCTAGTGAGGAAGATAGGAGACAGATTTCCTGACGAGGGACTGTGGTTCAGCTCCTCAGGTGCTTCTGCTTCCACTGTGTGTTACGACCGACAGGGTGTAAAGTTACTGCTGCTGGAGTAAAGTAGAGCTGTGCAGGTGACGTAGACCGGTAGCCCGAGTGTAGTGACTGTGGATTGATGCATCGGCACATGTGAGGTTGTAGTCGGGCAGAAAGGCACCTGTACTGTTGATAAACTAGTTAACTAGCTCAGTCTCATAACATAATGTGGTCGTGTGTCAGATTACACAGTAAATAATTAGGTCATGAAAGAACTGAAGCAGATCACATCTTTAAGGGAGAATTTAGTTTCTCACATTCCTCAGTGTGGCACACAGGTTTTTATTTATTTTCCCTCCAGAGACTGAGGTATGGTTCCATATTGTTAGACTTGTAGAGTCGTAACATGAGCCAGGTGTTTTGTCTGGTGCTCACTCTTTTGATTGGAGGCTAGAGGAAATTCAGAGGATTGTGTCACTGTGTCGAGTCAGACTTCAGTGTTTGGTAAAAGATTTTAAGTTTAATGAATGAATGAATACTCTACTTTTAAACCTTGTATTGTTTCTTGGTGTTATAATGTGGACACACAGAGTTGTAAACCTGCTGTGTGTGGGGAATATCGATGTAGCAGGTTTGATTTAGTTTTTTCATGTAGATATGATTTTTTTTTAAAATAAGATTTAAAATGAATGTTAACTTCTGTATAGAAATATTTGATCGTTAGTTGTGTTTGTGTTGTAGTGACAACAGAGAATTGTATCACTGCTTCCTGCTGTCCTTTGTTAGGTTATTGCTAGGTTAGTCCACAGCTATGCCTGGCCGGCAGACTAAAAGATCTGGCAGTGTGTCTTGTGAGGGTAGTTTCTTTTTGTCTAATTTTGTCTTGTTTTGTCTGCCACTTCTCTGTCATAACCCCTTACGGGAAATCAATTGAGTCCACACCAGTCCACAAAACTGTCCACCACTCCCTGGTACTCTGTGATGTCTCCAGAGGAAGAGAACTTCTGAAGGTGGCAGGACACTGAGTTGTACATGAAGTCTGAGGCGTACAAGGTGAAGAAGAAGGGAGACAGACTTGTCCTCTGTGGATCAATTGTGCAACAGACCACAGTGTCAGACACACAGTTCTGCAGGAGGACGTACTGGGGACGGTTGGTGATGTAATCCATGATCCACAAAGTCCAACCTGCATGTTTTTTAATTTGCAGTGCAAGTCGGATGGTGTCAAATGCACTTGAAACCAAAAATGAAATCAAAAAACATAATCCTCACTAAGCCCCCGGGCTTGTCCAGGTGGGTGTAGGTGCGATGGAGCAAATGTATGATGGCATCATCCACTCCAAGATGGGGTACATGGTGTTGAGAGTTCAACTCACATTCAGCTGGAAATGTAATTCCAACTTATAATTAGACTAATTAGCCTATTTTTTCATCTGCAGACTGTACAGTTTACATTTTCATCAACCACTGAAGTCAGCTGCAGCCGGGAACAACTTGATGCCATTTTTTGGGATCGAATGACGGTAGAAAAGAAAGGTA
>OMLM01010380.1:14680-29818 GCA_900302695.1 Helostoma temminkii | reverse complement strand
AGGGGGGGAGGGGGGGAGGAAGAGAAGAGAGAGGAGGGAGGGCAGCCCAGGAGCTGTCACAGCGCTCTCATCCTGCAGCAGCTTTTTTCTTTTTCTCTTTCTTGTTTTTTTTCCCTCTTTGAAGATGTACTCTGTAGTTTCTTTTTTCTGTTTTTTTTTATAGAGAAATATTATTGCTCATCACTTCCATCAGTCTGTAACATCCTCATCATTCCTCGTCTGTCTTGATGCAGACCACTCTGTTGTAGTCAGTGGCGATGACTGACGTGAGCATCCTAAACATGCAATAAAATGCTGGTTGTTCAGATGGCTTCCTCAAGTCTCTCATTGTATCCGTTTTTTTACTGAGCTGCACGTTTATGCTGTATTACATTTATAACTCAACTCCAGCTTTACAAGGAAGACTTAATTCACGCTTGTTGTAAGCAGCCATGTATAGTGTAAATACGTTTACACTGCTTTTTATTTCGTAAGGTTGCCCCATACAGAACACAGCCTTTTTGTTGAGCTGTCATACTGTAAAATGAACCGAAGCGACAAAAGTTGATACAAACCAGATCTATTACCATGTTTGCAGTAACCTTTAAAACCCCTCTCAGCTCTGTTTTCCTTGTTATTTCAGACTTTCACACAGATGTGTTTGTCATCTTCTGCTGTACTCTCATCTCAACCTCAACTCTAAATTATATTGTAATTAAAAACAGACACTTAAACTGTCTTTTCCCAACAGCAATTTAGGTAGCTGCATTTGAAAAGCTATAAATTGTAACAGCATTAAAATCCCAGAAATAATAGCGATATGGATTTGGTGACAGTTGCTAATGCTGATGACCAGGACTTGGGTTTTTTACGACAGAGGCACAGGTCACGTTGGCCACTAAACAGGAGACAGAGATCAACTCTAAGCACTTTTAATCTTGTGAAACAAGCAATTACAAATAGTTGCATTGATTTGTTAAAAAGCTTTAGGTGACATAAATCGTTTCTTGCTTAGCTTATTGCTGGAAAACATAAATGTCAAGTAGATTATTAATTAAGGCCTTTGAAAGACAAGATTTAATGGAAACAATAAAAAATCACAAGCAATCTTTCTGTACGCTGTATTTCACTGGAACTTCTGGTTTGTTTTTCGTGATCACAAACTGGATCAGATCACAAAGAGTGAACGCAGTAGTGGAACGTGTTTGGGTTTCAAAATCACCAATCACATAAATTAATTACAGTAACTTAAAAAACAGGCATCAACATATTATTGTCCATAAAAATGGATGAGATATATTGGGAGCATTGGGTCTCAGTAGATATAATGATACACTGACATGATCAGCTAATACTGGCCTTCCACACATAAATTTCCTCGCAAACCATTTTCATATTTAACTCTAAAAAATGACCCTTAAGGAAAAAAAATGTCTTTAAATATGCTTTTAAATGTGAAGGTCAGTTCACCCAACTTACAAATAAAATGATCATTGTTAATAGCATTTTGCAATGCACTTATTTATTGTCCCATTTTGAAATACTGTGTCCACACCTGAGCGTCCTGCATTAAGTAAGGGTGGGCAAGATCATATAACAACACAATCATCAACATCAATAACAATATTGATGCTTTTTTATTATAAAAGAAACTCATTTACTATCATCAACAGGAGCCACGTGTCATAATTTAAGTGCGTTACATCAGATGCTTTTTTTTTTTTGCCACCTTATGATCTGCAGAACATCATGGACCATAAAAATGACTACTGTGTGGATTCTCTGAACACTGCTCATCATTTGTTTTTTTTTTATTTGTTTTTTTTAATAGAGTTATGAGTGTGTGACTTTCCCCTTCTGAATTGATACCTGCCTACGAGACAGTGCTAAAACAGCAGACGTGTGTTTTATTTTGCTGAATTCTCTGAATTAATAACATGTATGCACACGTCAGAAAAAGCAAAGCAAATACTGCATGCACTGAGAAAAGTTTCAAAAAAACATTCTCGGTATCAGTAACTTGTTAAGTATCGATACGCCCACCCCTTAGCATCAAGTCAGTGGAATATTACTTGTGGTAATAATGATGTTCATCCACACACCTCTCTGCCAAGTGCAGCTCCACGTGTACATTTGTGTCATTCATTGTTGTTGCAGGTTTTTTGTTACAATATTTCATGGATGTATACAGTTAGAATTTCAGACCTGCCTGCAAAGCTCCTATATGTCTCTTTGCACTGACCATGACCACAACATCATTGCAAAATAAATGATGCTAATGATGAAAGACGAAAAGGTTAAAATAAAGTTAAAAAAAACCAAAACTTTCTAACAATTTAGTATTTCATAATTTAGGCTTAATATGAAAATGTTGACTTGGTGCCTCTTGGACTGTATCGTATGTGACGTGAACCTAGTGTATTTGCAATTGTGACCATGTAACTTTTCATATGTTGTTTTTCCTATTTCTGGCAGAAGTGGGCTTCCATACGATTAGGAGGGTTTGTTTGTTTGATGAGTCATTGTCGTGATGCAGGATTCATCGTAAGATAGCCTGGCAACAGGAAAAGGTAGCTGTGTGTGAGATTTGTTATTAAAATGTCTTGAGATCTTGAGAAGGAAAACAATGTCAAGAGTTTGGTTAAATAGAATTTCACCTGACATATGCGAGAACAAATGGCACTTTACTTTTGATTTCTCTGTTGTCTAAAATAGATCAAAGGTCTCTTTATCACCTCACAGTTTCACCTCACAGACATCCTTTCCATTCATGCTGAGCTTTTGTTGCAATGCTTCAAACTATCACGTAACACAACCTGCAACCTATGTCACACACAGCCCATGGTAACTGAGGTAGAGACGTACTGTGATACCTAGTCACGTGACACCTAGATACCACTTGTACCTCACAAGTGTGTCTAATTTGAGAACTTCATTAGCAGATTAGCTGTTGATTTGCCTCTGCGATGATAAACATAGCTATTTAACTCCAAAATGCTCCGTTGTTGCTCTATCCTGCCCTACAGACATCAAACAGTCATATTATTTAGCTCAGTTAGATTGCAGAAACAAACATGGATGGCTGCTGTTCACTTTATTTTAATTAAAGTATGGCACAGCCTCATTCATTCACACAAGAGCTTCAGTCAAATAGTGAAAGCTGGCAAACTCCCAACATTGCAACGAGGCAATTAGCAGTCCTGCAGTGTTTGTTATTCATGGTTTGATGTAAAAATTTGTTTATTAAGATGGGCTGCAGGCGCTGGTGTGCAATAGACCTGCTTGTAATTAGATTCCAATTATTTGTCTGTTTCTGATATTGTAAACTGGCACTTACCACATCAGTTAAATTGACACACTGCACTGCTTGGTTTACTCTGTAATTAAAATGTGTTCTGTTAATTAGATGATGACCACTTTATTCCAGGGCTCTTGTGTTCGGGCTCCTCGGCGGCTCGCTGTTTGGATCATGAGTTGCCAGACGCTTCCCTAATCAGTCCTTGTTTTGTTTCAATTACCACCTGCTGTTCAAAAGGCATGCCTCACTGCCCCCTACCCCTACACACATACACGCACACACACGCTCAGACATGCACACATACACAACGATACCACGAGGCCTGTTTCCCTACCAGCTCCAGCACAACAATCAGTAATTCAGCGCCGGGCCGGCTTTCTTCTTTATTAGAGGCGCAGCTAGGTTTCAAAGAGAGTCCAAGCAATTAAAAGGGAACTAAAGGAAGATGAAAGTATAAAGGTACTTATCACATCAGTTAGCAGGCCTCATGTGAGTAGCCAATGGTAATTACACTCATTGAGTAAATAGCCGAGATGCTCAGATGTCTCCTTCTCTTGGTAACAGAGGGTTAAGGGAGTGGGAGCTGTTGGATCCACTGATGGGTTCGCTAACTGACGATGACTAATGGAGGTGCTGTGATGGGAAATTAATGTGGATCCACTGTTACAGATATAATTGCTGATGTGGTGTTGGCAACCTACAGTAACTCCCCAAAATTCCTGCTCTTTGATGCTCATCTGTGAACTTTTGTCATGTTTCAGTTGAACTGCCGCTGTTTGGTATCATGTTTCTGCATTTTGGAACAGTTATGGATAATTTTAGTCAAGTTTTAGGTCAAGTGTTTATTCTTGACATGACAAAGCCAACTCTACTTATTCATTCATTTATAATGTGCTTCTTTTTTATGTCACCTGTGTTGGAACCATCAATTTTTGCTGCACACTGAAAGAGTGACATGTGGATTTAAGAATAAAAGATTCATATGAGACAAATGTTCAGAATTTCTGCTTTTATTTAGGAAAGATAGCACCGGTGTACTGAGCAACATGACATGATATCTGTGACATTAAACTCTACATAGCGGCAGTGAAGTGAAAGTGTTACAAGCTGCCATCCAAAGAGCAGCAGCAGAAATATAGAGGCCATACCACAAGATGCAACCCCCTCAGCGACAGCAATATTCAGAAATCCCGGTTGACATTTCTAAAAAAGTACAGAGATTAATAAGCCACAGAAGTTCTGGAGCAAAGCTGTATGTTGTGATGAAGTCAGGAAGCTGCTTTGGTTTGTGTAGTTTTATATACAATTAAATTACAGGAAATAAAAGCTGAAATTCTGAACTTTCTGTCTCATACTCATCTTTTGATTTGTATGTATGTCACTTCCCAGGTCTCTGAGGAGAGTTTGGCTTAAAAAACAACAACTAAGAGTTAACTCTGCTGATAGAACATGTGTTATTGTCATAAAAGACAAGGAAAGTCCAAAGCCAACAATAAAACTACTGCAGTACGTGCCACAGCACTGTAGGTGCTATCTGTGATCCATCTCCTACCTCTGAGCTCCATTGTTGGTCAAAAACCATTAAAAACACATCAGCGGCCCACCTTGTTACACTGGGTGACATTTCCCTGCATCACAAACACACACATCCACATCCACTGTTTATTTAGATAATCCCTGAGCGGCTGCCAGAAATATTTAGCAGAGCTCTGTGTAACATGCGCATCTGAAAATAGTTCCCATTAAACGCACTATTTACTGCAGTAAAAGCAACTTTTGCTACACTGCCCAGTTGTTTAATAAAATAATGGAGCCATTTAAAAAATGTTTGTGAGTTATCTAACATCCATCTCCAGGAGGAACCTGTTAGCCTGGGGCTGAGTGATACTGACAGGGGATAGGGATGTAAGAAAGTTCAACAGGATTGTTGGTTTTGGGATTTTTGTGGAATTTGTTGAGAAAGAATTACAACAATTTTCATCTAATGCCTAACACATGAATTCTGCATTTTGCAGCAGCCAAGGAGCGGAAACATCACTACAATAATATTCATGTTTGTCTCTGTGTTCACTCTGAACTCTAGTATACTAATAGAGCGTTCTAAGCAGCTGATGTGGAGCAGGTGTAGAGCCTCGGGTTGATCCTGCTTCAATGTAAACAAAGTAAGTCCAGTGATGAACTCTACTGCAGGTCTCCGCTCAGCTCCAGCCCTCGGTGTCTGAGCCATGTCCCAACACCCAGCATCGCTGTAAGAAATGTTTGCTTTAAATAATTGAAGAGATGCAGAACAACATGAATAATTACTTCTCGCTCTTGCACTTTGTGTCATAGCGAATTAACAGAGAAGTGGCTGCTGCAGGGACGGTTTTTAAAAACGATGACACATGATACCGGGAGAGGAAAACAGTGCGTTACCAAAAAAACAAGAAGCTGATTATTTGTCTGGTTTCACACAGCTTGCAAGTAATGTTGAAGCTGACGTTTCAAGACTGGAAAATGTTTTTGTTATAGAAATAATGTTTCTTTTTCTAATTATAAATGTTGGGATTGTTATTCAGGATGCTAAAAGGAATAGTACGGTACAATAGTACAACAGTTTGGGATGTCTCTTTCTATTTTGCTTAGAGTCAATGTTTTTTTCTATGTGCTGCATGTAAGCGAACATATGCTTATTACATTCATACACAATGTGCGTTGCTGTTCGACAGACCTGTGTTCACTAGGGGTTGTGTCACATTTAGCAAACCACAATTTAATGAGGATTTAGAGTGAATTTAGATACAGAAATAAACAGATGATTCAGTTGCTGATAAAGCAAACTTGGCTTTCTAGGAATCTCCGCCATCCTACATCTTCCTGCATGTTTCCTCTTTTATTTTTCACTTCCATTTCCACTTTATGACCTTATCCAGATGTGGTAAAGTATAGCCACAGTCCACTTCCCTGCGATCTATGTCTGCACATTTGCATGCATCTTCAGAGAAGTCCAATTTTGGCTTTAGAAGAGAAAACTATGAGCATTCTCATGTTTGTGTGTTAAATATGAAGTTACTGTTAAGCTAACAACTAGTTAGTTTAGCATGAAGAATAGGAGAAGGTGGGTAAAGCCAACCTGACACTGTCCTAATATAAAAAAAAATACAGAACATAACATGTTTGTTAGCAACGTAGATGTTCAGCAAACTGTCGCAGTGCTCTGACGGCAGTGTTGCAACAGCAATGCAATGTTTTAACCCTGCATCAGGCTAAAAAATCCAACTCACTTTCTCTTCGCTAGTTTACAGTAGAGTAATACTGTGTATGGATGAATTACAGTTCTCCAAAAGAGTCCAACTGCACACCTCATTTCTGGGGACCCAAGGTCTGTGAGCCACTAAGATAAAAGTAGAATCCCAGACATGAGGTGCGTCACGTCCTTCGGGGCCTCAGCAATGAGGTGCCTGAGATTATGTTGAAAGGTGAATGAGTTTTCAACTATATATCATCTATATATCCCCAAGTACATGTAAATGTCTTGATGACTATCATGTTGCTAAAAGCGTCATCGATATTTTGCTAAAAGCTAAAAAAGTTAAACTAGCAGAATGTCTCATGTTGCCGCTGATGTTGAACCAAATTTACAGATCAACTTCATATGAATTGACTCATCACATAATCTAAATGGGTACTATCATCTAAAATTAATATCACTAGAGTGCCAAAAGTGCCATAACATCCCTCCTAGGATGAAGTCTCCTCTGATTGGCTCACAGACCTGAGGTGTCTCAGAATTCCCAGTTCAGTGTGGTCAGCCTGTGAATTGTCAACCACATTTCTGATTGTACAGATAAAGCACCAGATAGAGTAAATAGTTTAAATTTGTTACACTGGCATACGCCGTCAAACCTTAAACATGGATGCTACAGCTGAATAGTAAACACCATGCAGAGTATTCTGCTCATTTATATGTGATATCACACACTTTTAATATTACAGGATGGTGGACATCACATTGCTTATAGCCTGTGTTTCTTTTCCATTGGTCTCTGTAGAAATACTATGTTAGACTTGTTCAGTCTTCTACAACCTGTAACTAAACTGCATTCACAAACACATTTTATAAGAAACTTATGTTACTGTTGAATTTTACTAAGACGAATATGTTTATTAATATTATATTAATAGTTATTTAGTGACTGAATGAAGCATTACATTACATTACATACAGACAAACAGAAGCCTAGTTAAGCGTTTTTCATCCGTGGCGAACGAGCAGAGTGCAGAGTTGTAGGTTTAGTTTAGTACACAGACGGTGTGATATCGATCGTCTCATCCGATCCTCGACAAGACAGCAACATTTGGCCAAAAATGTTGCATTATTCATTTAAAGCAAACTAATAACTTATATAACAATAACACCAAAGCCAAATAACAAGCTACATTTTTTCTCACCTACTCAACATACACACACGTTCATTTTATTTATTTATATTGAAGCATCACTCATGTGGAAATTCAAATAGTAGTTTGGTGGTTCTCTGACAGGAGTTAAAATGAAGTGTATAATGGTGAACTGTAGATAGCCTTCACTTGCTTCCTGCTCTGATTCCTATATGGGCTTTCTCTGCTTCCCCTGAATGTAATGCCTTTTTCCTCCTTTCTTAAAAAAAAAAGCTATCATTTAAACATGTCATGGGTACTGTTTACCTGCAGTGAACCTTGATTGAGGAAGCCTGTGACTTTACACTGATGCCCTGCTAATCTGCATGACTGGCATGCTAATTTCTTTGACGCTGCCATTCAAAACACAAACATGAAATGTTGGTTTTAGAACCGGGAGACCTGGTAGAGTGAATTTCAAGTGCTTATTCAAATATTTCATTAAAATGTAAATTTTTACAACGCCGTACGTCTAGCTGTGCACAAGGCATGACTTAAGAAGTTATGAAGTTATAACAGCATTTTTCTCTCTGATGCCAATTAACTGGGGGGAGGACTATAATGTCCTTACCTTGTTTTATCACTGCATAACAGTGCGCCAACAAATGCATCACATGCAACAGGAGTTTCAGGTATTGACAGCAAAGATTGTTGGACTGGAAAAAAAAAATCTAACATGAGGTCTCCTGGAGAGTGGTGGCTAATCAATTCTCTTATCTCACAAAGTGCAAATGAAGTGATTAAATTATTTATGCAAAAGAAAGAAGAGAAAGTGAGTAATAAATGAGTCACACGCCTCACAGCTGGCTGCTGCTGTTGGACTGGACATGTACAGATTTATCTCAGATAAAGGTTCACTGTAATCAGACTGTTATGTAAGCAAGACGCTGCAATAATTGGGTTTTTTAAATCTGGCTGAAATTTACTATACTGATAATATAATATATAATGTTGAATAATATACTGAAAACCATTCAGTATATCTGAAATGATGGGCTGAATTCCCATCATTCCCATTCCCAAGTGTTGGATGACATTTCAAATTCAGATCAAAGATCTTAAGCTTAAGTTTAAAACTTTTTATTATTACTATGTTCAGTGAAAGAGTCACAGCTACATGCACATGTGAAAAATAGAAATAGATAGGAAAACATAAAGAAACTTTACAGTGATGGACATCACTGCATGGGATCAGGAATACTTCCATAAATCATTGTCTGTGACCACAGTTTAATGTTCCATCTAAAATGAAAGTTAAACCTTTATGCTTCATGCAAACAAGAAGTCATCCATGAACATTTGATCCAGAAAAGCTGCTGTCGTCTCTGGACCACAGCTTTGAAAACTGTTCTCTGGTCAGATAAAATGAAATTTGACATTCCGTGGACACAATGTCCTTTGGACTAAAGAGGAGAGGGACCTTCTGGTTTCTTATCAGTGCTCAGTTCAAAAGACTGGATCTCTGGTGGTCTGAGTGCCTGTAGAAAGTGCAGCTTGCAGTTAGAAAGGTTCCGATAAATGCTGAAAGGTTTTAGAGCAGCATACAGTATGCTCTCATCCAGAAGTCTTTTAGGGAAGGCCTTGCATATTTGAGCAGGACAAAAAGAATTTGTAAAAAAGCCTATTAACATTGGACAACATTTGCTGCAGGTGCTGAACTGGCCTGCCAGTGGTCCAGACCTCTTGACCATTTTGAAACACAAAACACAACAAAGAAGTCCCAGGACTGTTGAGCAGGGAAAACCTTCCTCATCCAAAACTCCAGCAACTGGTCTCAACAAAACTCTGTAAGTTCACAGACTGTCGTTAAAAGAAGAAGAAATGCTACACTGCGGTAAAAATGGTCCGGTCCCAACTTTTTTTTCTTTTTTTTTGCACTTACAATCAGCCATCACAATCATTAGTCTTCATACAGTAGCTTGTATTGTCGTTGCTGTTGCAGTCCCGAAAAACAGCCTATTGTCCAGTTGGTCGTATTGATGTAGAACTTCCTTTTTCAAATTTATGTATATGTTGCGTTGATGTGGCAGCTGCTGTGTGTCATGGAGACCTTCAGTTTGACAAATGTGGCAGTCTGAAGGAACAATATTTGTATATACAGTAATATTAATTCATGGTAGAGAGATAAAAACCTGCAAGGCGTTTTATACATCAGTCACTTGTTCATTATCTCAAAAGGTTTGCTTGTCAGCAGATGATTTGATAAATAAACAGCGGCATGTTGACTCTCAGGATGTCTATCTGGCTTACATTTGCAGTTTCTCCACCTTCATCAGACAAACTCCAACGACAAGACCCTCTGGGTTAGTATCGCTCGAGGTTCTTCGCTCTCCCCTTTTATTTCTTTATTTATTCTCTCATTTTTAACTTGCAGGAGGAAGAAGACAAAATGGTTGCAGGTGGTGATGAAAATAAGAGCTATCCATCATTATTTATTAGGCATGAAAAAGATACACAATAATGTAATTTAATCTCTCAGCCGACAATTATTTCCACATATTGATAACGCAATGCGAAAAGTGCCATGAATCCTAATATGATGTTTGCTTTTATTGGTGTATGATACAAGCAGAACAAATAATGTAATTGTATCAGGGAGAAAATGTGATTATTTGCACATGCTAACATTATAATACCAATCTGCCGCAGACAATGGTATCATATTATTTTGCTGTGCTTAACTACTTACAATTTGCATTAAGTTATTATGGCTGGGTGGCAATAAAGACGGCTCTCTCCCTCTGGTCTGTTTTTCTTAGTTTCTCATTACAGCTTTGTGAAATTTTGGAAGGTTTCAGGTCCAACAGCCTGTGTGAGCTCCGGTTTAAAGAGGGAAACTTTCACACTTTTAACTGCATTTTAATATGATTGTCTTTGTCTGAGTGCTACATCCTTTATTTATTTTTTACTCTTCTAGTCCAAGTGCATGCGACTATCCGGTGCTCATTCAGACCAGGCTGAGGTTAAAGAAACATGACACAATAGACACAATTACTATGCAAATGATAGAGCTGGAAACAAAAACACATTTTCCATTAAAAAGTAAAATGCTTTGAATATTTGCATATAGGTGCACTGATTTGGTTATTCACAATTTCAAGATGATTAACATTAATGAAGGAGTGGATTGATGCGCTGACTGTCAGGCCACATCAGGACGCCTCTGTAACCTCCTCTGTGTTTTGCATGGCGAGGCGTTCACGCCATACTGAACTAATGACCAAGTCTGCCTGTGTAAAATTACATCGTGCATCTACACAAGTGTCTTACTGACATTATGAGAATGTTTTATTGATGATTCATTATTAGCAGTCCAGCAGTGAGGTGAGTTTGATCCACCCAGAAGATGCAAAGTGTAATAATAATAATGCCTGCTTAATTATTAATACCCCAAACCCATATGTACATATTTTAGTGTCTCATTTGAATTTTTGCAGCAAACACACACCTAAAAACCATTAGATGGCCGTGGTAATGGCAGGTTTAAATGGGCTGATTTTTAAGAATTAATGTGTTACTGCCACTGTTCGGTCCGGGCTTAAAGAAAGAAGTCTTCCTGTTTATTCTGTTTGATTCTGAAAGTGTGCAACGTCCCACTGCACGTCCCCGTAGAGAGGCGAGCAGAGCACACACTGTGTGAAAGCGTCATTCTGCACCGGAGGCTAGAGGAGTGTTTGCAAGTCATTAGTGGTTTGTAAATGATATTTGTTCCCATGTGACATATCATTTGAAATGGTTTTCTAATAATAACACCCACTGATAATAAAATAAGAGGGCCCTCATGTTGTGATTATGCTTTTCATAAATTTGGTTTGGAAAAAAAAGGAGACATTTGAATTTATGAATAAGAGCTCAGTGTGTTGATATGAATTTCACTCTCAGAAGGTATTACACTGATAGTCCAAATGATAGCTTTTTGTTACGATTCAGTTTGTCCAGTCAGAGTGTCTCACGCTGAGCTGAGTAAAACTTTGGTTGCAACCTGACTCGTCTTTGTTAGAAAGAAAAGGCATCTTCCCTGTGAAGCTCACTGTGCTGTATTCAAAAGCAAAAAAATTTGAACTGTCACCTCCTTCCTTAATGACTCCTGACAAATACCCTGTCTTCCTGTGGTGCGTTTCCTGTTCGCCACAGCACAGCGCCGAGGCAACTTGGCACAGGACACATTGTGTCTGGTGAATAGGGAGCCATACTGCAGCTCTAACACCATTTTCCTTGTATTTAAAGAAATGAACCAGCGGCTCGGAGATCAATAGGCCCCCGTGGTGAATACGAACAACGCTACTGGGTCCTTATCACGAGCCTGCTGCCAATCTGTGGCAAGCGAAGCCTGCACCTTCCCTGGATACACCATTGGTCTTTGAAATTAAAGTTGACGCCTGTAATCCAGGGAAATGGTCCCTCTACTCTCGCTTAACACCGGTTTAGTTTCAGCCCAGCTGATGATAAAGCATGACAGAAATACAGAGCACTATCTTCTTGCCGGGGTTGATAGGTTCTGCCAGCTTATCAGAAACAGGCAGCTAACCTTCTTGTGCCTGGCCCGTGGACAAAACTGAGGAGTCAATTTACAAAAGAAGCCATGCTGGTTGGCTTGTAAATAAAACCATTCTTTCTCTATGGAAGACAAAAAAAAATCCACAAGAAAATAACCAATTTTTATAACCCACCCAAAAGTGAGTAAATGTATAACACAGGAGGCTAAGCGCTAGTGATAGAGTGTATTCATGTAAATCCGGCCAAGCACAGCTGCAGGAAATTGACAGGGATCTACTGGAGCGCTTTGCCTGTAAAGGGTGGGATTTACATGCCTAACTAGGGCTTAACCACCCTCCCCGGAGTTTACCTGTTACTCTGGCCTCTGAGCATGCGTCTGGATGGGTTAAGGTTGCACTGCCTGTTCTCACTGTAATGCCTTTTTCATCCATCCTCATATCTGTCATCCTCAGAAATGAACTCATAAACTCCACTGAGGCTGCTCAGTGTTGTGAAATTGTTTTGGTGTGATAGCAGATACCAGATTTGTTTGTTTCCTGCTTTATAACTTTTTTGAAGCCGTCATCAGATCAGCTGAAGTTAGAGTCCGCGCGTATGGCAGGATGTGACGGACTGAATGAGGCTGTGAGGTGTGAGTGCTGCTGCAGGATTGCTTTATGGGTAATTGAGATCACATTAGTGCATGTTCCTCCTGAGGAGAAAGTGCAAGTCTTTTCCTTTTGGACAGGATGTGGCTTTGGGCAGTTAGGGGATAGTGGGGCGTCGCTCCTGGGCTCCACAGCCCTCAGCTGAATCTCAGCTGAATCTCAGCCCCTCCAGGCAGATTCTGTAGACCGCTCATGGCAGTTTAGACTAAGCAGAAAAACTGTTTGGCTTTCTTCTTCTTTTTTGTTTTGCAAGAAACACACATCTGTACGAGTAGGGATAACGCCAAAGCAGTCTCAACAAAAACACTGAAATATTTCCTCATTTGTTTTTTTCCTCTGAACCTAAGATCCCTCCAGATGATTAAAAAACACAAATAGCTAGCACCAATTCTATTAATGCCATTGTCCTATCACACAGGAACCAAGTGCAAATGCAAAGTGTTCCTTTTTGCCTTGTGTGTTTTGTATTTTTTCCTCCTTCTAAACAATGATTTTCAGAACTGGAGCCGCCGCCAATAAAATTAATGGGAGACTTGCTGAGTCCAAACAGGAAGTGGGCTTTTTAAATAAACACATTGTTTCCAAACTATTCCACACCCCTATTGTTTACAGACGGGGAACTGGGTTGGGTGCAGACCGGGCTGGTCCACCCCGATTAATCCGCCCCCCTCCCTCCTTGTCAAGGCCACTCCATTTCTAAACAGGGGAGGAAAAAGATAAAACTGTCAAGTAGGATTTCACTTTGATGTTATTTCAGGTCAGCATCTGTTTTATATTAGTTGTCGAAATGACTTAATATTCGCAGCTTATCACCAGACTAGTCAGTGATGCCTTTTTATCTTTTCCAGTTCACATATTAGCTATGAATAATTAGCAATTTAAGCTATCTTAAGCTATGAGTCCTTCCAAATTTCAACATTTGGAAGGACTCACTGTGCTCTTAAGTTTGTACTCCATGGAGGTGGAAGCTAATTAGCATAGTCTGCTACACCAAAAGTGCTATTAGGTGACAAGTGGACTTTTCATCTCTTACACGTGCTGTAAAATCACTTTTATTAACACACCAGTGTGTCAGTTTTAACATAATCGTGTACGGTATTCATCCACACATACTGTAGATACCTGTATATACATGTGCACAGTGTTGTTTAGGGCTGATTTGTACAAATTAGCTCTGTTTCAATATGAGTTAATCCCACCCACAATAAGAGCAAGTGCTGCAAGTTTGCTTTCTGCTAGACAGGTGTGTGTACTTTGCGGGAAAACTGACTTTCATTTTGAAATAACAAAACCAAAATCACCATTTAGAGCTATTGAAACAAAATGGAAAAATTTGTTTTCTGCTTTTTGTTTTGACAACTACACATAGAAAATGACAAAGGAGCGGTTATCTGATTGTATCTCATGTCTTCATACATGGAAATGGAAATGTTCTATCTCGGTTTTGTCTTTTGTTTTTTGTTCTGACATAGAAGTTGAAACCAACGAGAGTACAAATGGATTCTGGATTGTAGCACTGAAATGGCATATGAATGTATTAAGAACAACCACACATGGCAATATAAAGTGTAGTTTGAGGAGACAGATGGTTTATTCTGAAGAATAGTGACATGGTCCATGTACAGTTTAACCATCTGATTTCACTGGTACATAGATCTGACATGTGTGTGACTGCATATGCAATATTCCTTTCAAAAAAAATATAATTATTATTGAACTCCCTATGATTTAACAAAATGTAACCATAGTGGCATTTGTTAGTGTATAAATCAGAGCTCCATCCATTTCGCCTTCCCTTTGCTTTGTTATATATGCTCTTAAAAATGTAACTTTTTTGAAACTGACAAAACATATGAAGTGAGCAGGCTGTTTCTAGGCTGTATTTTTTATTTACTTTATTAAAAGTTTGATTTTTGACTTGAGTTTGGTTTTATTACTTTTGGAACAGAGCCCAGAAGCTAAAGTTACAGTTAAAATCCTAAATAATAAGATTGATTACATCTAGTTTTTAATGTTCAACCACAGTAAATATTAACTTCATAGAACACAGTGTATTTTATTAGCATGCAGGGCCTCTTATGTAACGAGTCTACTTTACATGATCAAATTATCGTCCCTGGGTTTGAAATATCTGTGGATATTCAGAACCTCTCTGTCAACCACTCTCACTTACCACCTCCTGCATCGATTTTTGTTTCAAATACCACCAGTCACTTATACTTCCATTTACATAATGTCCAATGAGAAAAATTTGTCAGACAGATTGTAATTCATATCCCCACTCTGTGCACCCACCCC